>JAQGAT010000307.1:0-38652 GCA_034687845.1 Pantelozetes paolii
CTCTCTCTCTCTCTCTCTCTCTCTCTCTCTCTCTCTCTCTCAAACTTAAAAATACTGTACTGTATAAACCAGTATAAAATTTATTCCCATTATTATCTGAATTGAGATTTTCTAATAAAAATTAAAGCAAAAAAAATGTAATAAAAGTAAATGTATTGTAATATAAAATATATAAAAAAGTGTTAAACTTTGAAAAAACATTAATAAATGTTTTGACATTAAATAAATGGTATTTTGATATAAAATTAAAGTTTGAGAAAACATTATTCCGTTTTCTGCTCTAACATTACTGTTTGCACTAAACTCTCAAATAAATGCTATATTTTTAAAGTAAAAACTTTTTATATCTTCACATATAATAGACTTATTATTATCTTTAATGTAAATAAAAACTTTGAGTAAAAACTTTAATATAGTTTAGAATTACTGTCAAATCATTTAATGTATATTTTATTTTCATTTTGTATAACATACACAACATATTAGAGCACAAGTAGTAATATATTGTTCACAAAAACTATAATAAAGTATCTCTTGTTTTGTAACAAATTAAAGTACAAGTCATCAAAAATAGGGACAAAAATGCTTTTATTTTACACTTAATTTGAAATATATTTTGTTTAAAAGAGATTATTCTTTCACTCATTTTGTACAAAAATATAAGACATTATATAAAAACATAATTTAAAGATCAAACAAATAATATCTATATTTATATGACTTCTCTCTTAAAAGAAATAACAATAAATCAAACGATGATTTATACAGCACTTGACTTAATATTACTTTATGTTTGACTGAAAAAAACATATATTTTTGAAAACATTTCTGAATTTTGAGGTTTTTTTAGTTTAAATCATAAAAACATTTTTCTATATCTAATATTAAATTCAATTTTTTATATTTAATAACATTTTGGAAAACAAATGAAAATACTTTCAAAACTTTTGATCGCATTATAAAAACAATGAAATATTTTTATAATTAAAACATTTTTATCGAAATATTAATTAAAATTTTATTTTTTCACATTTTTTTCGCAAACTTTTCGTTCAATAAAAACATTTTTGTTTTATTTCTACACTATTGTGAAAAATACCAGAAATTGAAGAACTGATAAGTTTTTGTTTGAATTTATTTGCAAAACATAATTAATAAAAATGTGAATATCAGGGGCTATAAGGGCTATAAAAAAGTTAATTCACTTAATGAGATAAACTTTTTTATTTGTTTAACCCCTGAATATATGGTTAATAAGAGTAGAGAATGTAATCAATTATAATCAAAACACAATAGTCTTTGCGTCCAAACATCTGCTTTGGAATAACAATCGCTTCTCTAATAGAGGCCAACCATTCAATATACCAGTGCTTAATGTAATGCGAGCACAGGAAGGGTAGGGAATGAGAATTGAAACTCATTTACTCACTAAAGAAATTACACTTTTATATACACTTATCATAATATGAATACATTATTGAAACACAGAATTTGAAACAAAATTCTTTACTCTTTGAGATAAAAATCAAAAGATTTATGTCTTTAACTCTCATCTGTTGTTTCGGTTCAATCAAATGGTAGGGAAGGGAAGAAAATTTTAATAAAACAAATGGCTTTGAATACCATTTCTGTGAAAACTATTTCAACGCTACAAAAATCTAATCAATATTTTCAAAGAGATTTTATTCTTCACTGACTGTCATAAAAAATGTCAAATCTATTGATTGAATAAATTTTTCGCTAAAAAAACATTAAATATTTAATCGATTTATAAATTTTCAACTAATATGTTGTGTATATGTTGTGTATATGTTGTGAATGTGTTGTGAATATTGTGTTTGTTTTCTCGTCTCTTATTCTTCACTAACTCTTTGTTAACAAAATTTTAATCGATTTTTAAAAATCAATGAATTTTTTAAACGCATAAAAATTAATCTCAAAAACGATAACACTTTAACTTTTTTGTCAATTTATCAAAAACTTTAGTCTTATATATGAAATTGAAATTTAGATTTTGCTTAAAATGTCTTTTAAAGCGATAATGATATGAAAATACAATACTTTAACATCACTTCTGACACACTTTTAACACATCTATCGATTGAATTCAATCTTAATTTCTAATCATTTGTTTTGAATTTAAAGTTAAAAGTAGTGTAAGTAATGGTTAATTAGTAAACAATAGCTTTTAGACAACGCTATCATTAAATGAGTTAAAAATCATTGATTGATGTCTTCGTCTATCGATTGGTAACTAAAATGTATAAAAACTAAAATCAATTATTGTTTTAAAACAATTGTTTCTAAAAAACTGTTTGAAAACTTAGACTTAAGTAGAAATAAAATTAAAAGAGAAATAAAACCCTATTTTTGATGATTCAGTCGATTCTGAGAGGAAATAAATATTTCATTTCCACAGTTATTCTCTGTTTTCATGGGATAACATTGGATAAAATGTTTCCTTTCAAAAGGAAATTTTCAAAACTTCAGGCAATTTTCAAGTTTTAGTCAATCCTTTCCGCTTTGAATTTAAGGCGAAAAAGCGATGATTTCCTGTACTGGCAGTCTTCAGCCCCTGTTTTTGATAAATACTAACAATAAGTTTATATAACACCAGTCGTTATAAATAGATATTTTAATTGAACGGATGACCAGAAAATCGATACCAAAATGAGAAAAATATTTGAAATATTTACTGAAAACTCCTTTTTATGAATAAAATTCAATATTTTTCACAAACTTTTAATATAAAGACTGTTTTGTATAATAAATAAGAAATCCTTTGACAGAAAAAAGCTTTTAATGATATCTGTGTTGAGATAGTATTGTCCTGTGTTTTACTGTCATCGCATCGACACCAGAATTCAATGCATTATTTTGTGAAATATTGAGAAATTGAGAGAAAGTAAGAGTAAAATAAAGACAAAATACTAAACGCATTGTATATTCACTGCAGAAAAACAATTCACTTATTTGTATGTATGGCTCGCAGGTGGATATGGGTAGAGCACTGGCATATATCAGTGTCTTTAGCACAGTATTGTCTAATATTATGCCGCTTTTGAATGTGTCTAAAATCTATAGGTTTTATATTCCAGTGCTTTCAGTCACTCATTTGCATAAAGTATTACAAAACATAAGAAAGAAATTTATGTTTTTCTAAAACTAATACCAAAAGTAATGCAAAGCAAAGCAATGCAACTGAAAAATGCATTGTTTGGCAAAACTAAGGCTTTTTATACAATTCTCTGTAAAAAGTCTTTTCATTTGGTATAAAAAATATCAAATAAAATCTCTGCTAAAAACCTAATGTTATTCAGACATTACAATACGTGAAATGTTATTTTCAAAGCCATTTCACTGTTGTTTTACATAAAAAGTATTTTTCTTCTTCAGTGCAGAGTATTTACAACATTATAGAGAAGAAGAAAAAACTTAATTAAAGATAGTTTTGAGTAAAAAATGATAAGAATTTAAAATTTTCTGAACTTTTAATGATTTCAAATATAAATCAAATTTAAGTATTGAATCAAAGGTTCAGTTATTTTGTAGATAAATATTATAAACACTTTTGATAATAATCTTAACAAAAATTTCGGTCCATTTTTAGACTCATATCAAACAGTTTTGATATAAAAATATTTTATTTCATAAAAATACAGCAAAAAATCTAAAATCGATTAAATTTCTGCTTCAATGGACTCAAGCAATGAAATTAGTGTCGGATAACAACAAATATGAAAACTTTTTGTTGAAAACTTTTTTCAATCTTTTGTCCTCTCAGTCAAAGTTAATATGAAATTCAATTCATCTCAAGACTGAAGTGATAAACAAAATATAAATCTATTTGTTATACGAATTGAGAATTTTGACAAAACTTTTCAATTTATTTAAAACTTATTTAAATTTAATTCAAATTTCAATATAATGTCTGAAATAATAGTGTTTTTCATTCACTCTATCTATAAATGAAATTAAAATAAATTCAAACAAATATTTTGCAAATCATTGAAGACTTCAAAACATTTTTCCTATACTTTCAACGCATACTTCAATTCACAGTCAAAGAGAGCTTAGTATTGAAAACAGCGCTTAAAGTACTCAACGAATGGTTGGGTTTTGGGTTTAGTTTTGTATTTCAATTCAATTCACACTTTAATAGCAAACAAATCAATAAAAATCAATACTTTGTTAAACAAAACACTCAATGAATGAAAACTTTATACAAAATATAATTCAATAAATAATAACAAAAATTAATTGTAAAACAAAATTACAAAACATTTATAACTAATTGAAAGCAAACAATGAAAAGGGTATTAAAGGCTGTGACTGAATATATACAAAGCACTGGTGGGTTGGATG
This sequence comes from Pantelozetes paolii, assembly GCA_034687845.1. Classification (NCBI taxonomy): domain Eukaryota; kingdom Metazoa; phylum Arthropoda; class Arachnida; order Sarcoptiformes; family Oribellidae; genus Pantelozetes; species Pantelozetes paolii. The sequence continues at coordinate 4,366 of JAQGAT010000307.1, forward strand.
TGAACACAAGCAAACTCATACTTACCTGGCGCCGGGTCAGCCGTGATCAAGAAGGCGGCGGCCCCGGGTCGAGTCGGGTCCATTGCACCTAGGACCATGATGACGCCCGCCACTATTCCAAAACGGAACAGATGGGGCGTGTAATTTTTGGTAGCAGGGGGATTGCGTTCGCGCTTTACCCCCTTTTTATACAATGTAAAATCAGATGCACACTTAAATACCCCCTTAAACACACAATTCATTTATTACTTAGTATTCAATGCTTTTTACAAATGATTTCAATTAAAAGTTTAATTCATTAATATCTCAACCGTTGAGCCAAAAGGCGTCGCTTTTATCACTCCATTCCTCACCGGTGTGTCCATCGGTGCCATCGGTTGTCTCCCATATAATCCGTTTCCAAATGGGAACAAAGGCTTTGATATCATTGAGTAGTTTTAACACCAATTCGTGGCCTTCTCTACGATGGGGTGACGAACAGGCGATTAGTATAGATGTCTGGCCAACGCATACCCGACCCAAACGGTGGACAACAAAACACTTATTAATCTCTTTGTCGTTATATTCACTGATATTTCGTTCAATAATTTCCTTCATTTGTTTGATAGCCATTGAATGGTAGGCCTCGTATACCAGACCTTTCACTTGTCTACCGGTGCTGTCGTCCGATTCGGTACTTCTGGTGATTCCCATAAACAGAGAAACGGCACCCGATTTGCAGTGATTGACACAATTGATGGCTTCGTTGACATCGATTACGTCTTCAACTAATCTAACGATAAATTTGTTTTCAATTATTTCCATAACTTTTTGTCATTCAATCAAAACGTTTGAATGAATTGTATATTAAATGTAAACTAATTGTGAAAATGTTATCTTAAAATCAATTTCAAGATCTGATGTTTGGATACATTAGTGACACGTCTTGAGTCACTTCTTAACCATTTTATTGATTCAGAGATTAAGAGGTTTTTGGTTTTCATTTGAACTGATTTTCAAAACAATTGATTCAATGATTGAAAAGTTTTTAAACTAAAAATTAGTTTTCATTTTAAAAGTGATTAAAAATTTTTAATAAATATTTTTCAATACTTTTTATAATTTTAATAAAAATTTGTTTAACTTTTCTGTCAATCAATTCATTTCATTAAACATTTGGTATAAAAGTCTAAAATATTTTTTTTATTATTTTATAATTGTTTGAAAATTAACACAATCTCAGGGTTTGAGTGCATAAAAGGGGGAAAAACTTAAATGTAATTACATTTCCTTAAGCTATAAATAATTTCAACCAATAATCCAAACCAACGACTAATCAGAGGCTCAGAGACTGTAATTCAATATAATATAAAATGTTTTATCATTTCATTGATTAAACAAAAATTCAAAACCAAAAGTCATTTTCAGTACATTTTGTGAACCAATTCTGTGAACAAAAGTGCTTTGAATTCAATGCAAACAATCAATAAATAAATGTTTAAATAATTGCATTGAAATTATCTGCGGATTCATTAGTGCTTCAAATGTACCAGTTTTGGGAATGGGATGGGACGGCACTGATAGTTAATATTAATTAAATAATCACTTTATTAGAGTTTTTATATAAAATACATCAAGGAAATCTTGTCGATAATATGGATGAATGAGCAGGATTGTATTTTACTCTGCGTTTCACTGAAAACTCAATTTTAAAAATGTATGAAATATTGACTAAAATTACCGAAAATTTTGTTTACATTTATTAAACACTAGTTTTTTATTCAATGACTCAATGATTGGTAAAAATTGAGTTAAAAAGTGAAAAAACGTTTCAATTATTAATTGATTTGAAGTTAATATCAAAACTAAGATATCGTTGAAGACATTGAAACCACTGAAGACATGGATGTCGTGAGTATTGAATCAAATATTTGTTTAAAATTAGATTAAAATTACTTTAAATGCAAAACAAATGTCAAAAATATTTTCAAAAAAAATACTTTTTATCAAAACTAATGGCAATTATCTGAATCCCAATCCCAATGCAGAGGAATAACACCCCCTTATTGGGTGCACTGTTGGTCATCACCGCTACCACTGTTTATGTCGTTTACAAACTGTTGTCAAAGAAAACAAATCCAAGACTTCTTGTAAACCCTGAAGAGAAATATTGGGTGCCTTTGATTGAAAGGGAAGAGATATCACACGACACCCGACGCTTCCGTTTCGGCCTTCCCTCTGATGAACACGTGTTGGGACTACCCGTCGGTCAACACATCTTCTTGACCTCCAAAGTGAACAATCAATTGGTTATCAGAGCCTACACTCCGGTGTCCAGCGATGACGACAAGGGATACTTTGATTTAGTGATAAAAGTCAGCAATTGTTTCAATAATTGTCTTAAATTTAGTCCAATCTTGAGATCAGTTCTTCAGTTCAGACCATTTGAGTCATAATTTAGATCTGATTTTGAAATTTAAATGTTTTAAAGATTATTCAAATGAAAACTGATTTTCATTTCAATGTATTTCAGGTATACTTCGCTTAACAGTTACCCGAAGTTCCCTGAAGGCGGAAAAATGTCCCAATACTTGGAACAAATGAAAATCGGAGACAAAATTCAAATTCAAGGTCCGAATGGACTGTTTGTATACAAAGGCAAGGGAAAGTTAGCCATAAAACCCGACAAAAAGAGTGAACCGGCGCTTAAGAACTATAAAAGCATTGGTATGATTGCCGGCGGCACTGGTATTACACCCTGTCTTCAAATGGTGCGACAAGTGTTCAAAGACAGTGACGACAAAACCAATCTTTGGTTACTTTACGCCAATCAGACCGAAGACGACATACTATTGCGCAAAGAGTTAGAAGAAGTGGCGGCCGAACAGCCGAATCGCTTCCACCTCTGGTATACTGTGGACAGACCTCAAGACGGATGGAAATACAGGTTTACAAACCATGACCTCTAAATAAATGCTAATATTTATTAACATTTTCCCCCTTTTTGTTGATTTAGTTCGGGTTTTATTAACTCCGATATGATTAGAGACCATTTGCCGGCGCCGGCGGACGACACCTGTATCCTAATGTGTGGACCGCCGCCGATGATTAACTTTGCCTGTAATCCAAATCTCGATAAATTAGGTTATCCTCCAAATACAAGGTTCTCCTACTAGTGCTCAACACAACTGCCAATCCTTTAATCAAATTGTTTTTCTCTTATATTTTTTACGTTTAATTAATTTCACACAAAAAGTACGGAACACTTGAAATGGTGTTTAAAATGACGTTAAACTGCCGTTCAATTCATCTCAGACTCAATCAGTGTTTCCGTACTTTTTGTGCAAATATTTTATTCTTAAATGTTTTTAATATAAAATCATTTATTCATTGGTTTTTGAAAATTAATTAAATTTATAATTAATTCAAATTCAATACAATTAGTGCTTAATATATAAAAAACTTAACGTTTATTAAGAAATTTCAAAACAATTAGCGATAAAAATATAAAAAATTATTTTAAATGCAATAAAAATTGTATTTTCAGTAAAAGTGGTCTAAATTTTGGTGCAAAACGTTTGGTTTGAAACCAATTATTGATATTATCTTCACTTAAATGTGAGAGAAGTGTCAAAAATCACTGTTTCTTAAAAACAGATCTAAAAAATTAGTTTTGATTTTCTTCTTATGTTTTGTTTTGAGATTCAGTTGACATTCAATTGTGGTTTTGATTTGATTTGTGATTAACTCTACGTTAAAATAATTTTAGTGACAAAAGCACTCAATAAGGCTGTTATGAGAAGTAGTATTGAATTGAACCCGAGTTTTATCGAGTGATTACACCACTCATCGAATTCACAGAAACAATATGTCGTTTCGTCGAAGAAGTCTTTCTTCAGGTCTAACTCACTGACACTGTTGTCCACATATACGGCCAGTTTTGGTTGTGTGGCACCCGGTCTACAGCCCTCGAAACGGTCGGCCGGTATGTCTCGACGGAATGGGATTATGTTTGACAAACAGTCTCTCGTTATTTGCAGATCAGCTAAACATTGGTTAAAGTTTTTGATTGATGTTTGAAAAGTGAAAACATATTTGCAATCATTTCTTACAGCCTTTCCTATCAATGATTTTCACACATTTATCGTCACTTCGGGGACAAGTGATGGCCGAATGTACCAACCAATTCACCTCATCTATAGTACAACCCGGTTGTGTCGATACACATGAATAGCACCAGAGGTTTGATGAAACTGATTGTGAATATAAGGTATTAATTGTTTTGTTGTTTAAATAATTGATTAAATTTATAAATAATTAGAAATTAATTACCATTTGTTGCAAATGTTGTGAATATTAATGAAATAAAAAATGATTTATATATGTTTTGATACATTTTTGGGCGGATGTATGAGCTAGCTAATTTTCAATAATTTAGCCTGTTGACAATGTTGTTGACAAATTTGTTACTTAAATATATTTCATTTGATTTATTAATTTAAGTCATAATTAGTTTACAAAAACATTTAAATTTAAATAATTATATCATTTTCAGTGAAATATTAACTGAAAAAATGCAAACACTGTTTGTCTTCAGCACAGGTAGATGTGAGCCACGCCTTCGAGTAGAAAGGATAGGAATATTGTGTATATTAGGGGATAACTAGAGAGTATTGCAGTGCACAGGTAGGTAATCATGTGATACAAGTAACGTAAAGTGTTTTGTATTTAAAATTGAAAATTCAATATAAATTAGATTTTCTTCAATATATTTGTGTTTATTTTGGGGTCTTTTGGGCAAAACTGAGCGAAATATGAAATGATTTTGTTTTGAAAACACTTTTATTTTTCTTTATTTTCAAACATTTGGATAAAATAAATGCAAAACATTTTGGATTACTTTTATTTTTGAAGTCTTATGTAAAACATTTGAATCACGAATGCGTTAAAAACTTTCACACATTTGTTAGGAAAGTGTGATATTTTTATAACACATTTGATTTCATAGCCCCCGGCCTTATATGCAATCTCTGTTTTTGCTTAATAGCAAACAATAGCTAATTATGTGTATAAAAAATAACTGTTTGTTTAGTGAATTGATTTCATTCCCGGAATATTTCTTTCAATTTTAGTATTCAAACAATTATTTCAATTGAATGCCTATTTATGTCAATATATTTATTAAATATAAAATTTTCAGATACTTTTGACAAAAATTCTTGATTTGTTTGTAAGAAAATATTATTACAACTTATAATCGATAAGAAATGCTGACAAAAATTTTTAACATCAAAACTGATTGTGATTTCAATTATGTTGAAAGACTTGTTTCATACGATTCTTCAATAAGTCTGTAAAATAAATATTATATTTCTGTTAAATAAACTCAAAATATAAATAACTATTAAGTTTTGTATACATTTTGTGCACATTTGTGCACAAATTGTCTAAAATCTGGAGAATATTTATTACTATATATTAATGGCTCTCAAGAGTGAAGTGAACTTCAATTCAATTATAATTTTGATAATAAAAACAATTTTCACTAAAATTCATATTTCAAAGTAAGATAAGTGAATATGAGCTCAAAATATAGTCGTTTTGAAGGATCGATAGCTTTTTGAGGACAGGAAGGCCAGGAATATATTGTAATTTGTGATTATTATTTAGTATTCAATTATTATTACATTTACTTGCGATCAGATTATAAACAAATATTTGGACAAAAAAAGTCAGAGAAAATAAATAAATAATGAATTTTGAGGGAAATTGAGAGAAAAATTTATTTTTAGTGCAATTCAGACACTATTTTCGTATAATATCCTGAGGTTTGGGACATTTGAAGCACTCATTAAAGTAAATGAAACACAAATTATCCAAAAGTTTAGTCAAAAGTTTTTCTCATTTATATTGTTTTGAAAGAAAAATGAATTTTTGATTTGTTTTTGCAGTGAATTTGAAATAATGTTTAAAAAAAGTTTTGTATTGTTTTATAATTTGCTATTTTTTGTCATCAAAATAATTGTCGCAGATATCAGTGAATTTGGTTTACATGAGTTGGATGTCTATAACGATATGATTAGATGTCTGTCCAGTTTTAAAGAGGATTTTGTTGAATGTAATCAAAATATAAAACAATTGGGAAAAACAGTGTTTAATGTCTTTCCAGAGAACTCTACGTTTGGAAAGATATTCAAGTGCTGTGGTATTTGGAGGGTTAGGTCTGACATTAGGTTTTATTATTATTTTTATTATTCATTGTTTTATTGAATTTCAAGGGACTGTTGGTATGAGAAGGCATCAGAGAATTGTGCAAAACATCAGTTGATTTTGATCCACGAAATGCCACATAAATTACTTCCTAAGCTTCATAAATGGTGCCATCAATACAGAGAAGACTCATTTTATTGCACTGTTCCCCAATACTGGCCCCTTATTTTAGGGGTATTTATATTTTTAATTGTTTGTGCAATCATTTCATGTGTTTTTTGTTGTGTGAGAAGACGGAGAAGGAGTAAATCCAAAGACATTGAGTCTCTAAGGGGTACTGAATATAAAAGTAATGTTAATAACAACTCAATTGAAACACAATCTGAGGATTAATTGAAAATATTTTTATGTTTTAAATGTTTTTTATTTTAATATTATTTCAAAAATAAGTTTTAAATCTATTATTGATTTTAAAACAAAAAGTTTTGTATTATTTAAATAAAATTAATTAAAAATGATTTAAAGGCTGTCATTGAATGCAGAGTCGAGTAGAAGGGGTTGACTGCAGAGAGAAGTGAAATCATACTTACCTGGCGTCGGGTTAGTCGCGATCAAAAAGGCAGACTCCGGGTCAAGTCGGGTCCATTGCACCAGGGACTATGATCACACCCACCACTATTTCAAAACGGAACAGATGGGGCGTGTAATTTTTTTGTAGCAGGAGGTTTGCGTTCGCGCTCTACCCCTTTATGATCAAGGTAAAAAATAGATGCACTCCTTAACGCTACAATCCTTTTATTTTTATGGTTTCTACAAATGTCTAAAATTTAATCCACTTCTCACCCGAAAGAGAATTCTTGTATTTCAGTTTCACCCCCTTTGATGTATCTGAATGCTCAGTTCACTAATTAGGTAGAGATGTAATTAGGAATTACCCCTTAATTCAGTCATTTTAATGCTTTACACAATTTTTAGATTAGTTTTGATCCGATTTTCTGCAATTATTTAATTAATTATTTGAAAACTTTTATAAATTATTTGAAGTTTTAATTAAAATAAAATATTTTTAGAATTCTATTAATGTTTTGATCTTTTATTGACTAAAATCTTATAAAATAAAATTTTATCCAAATTTGAGTTCAGATTTAATCCTATTTTTCAATATTTTGTTTTTGAAAATTTATAACATATTAACGATTGAGTCTTCAATTGGATTATAAAATATATTTTTATTTTTAGACAAAATAATACAAAATATTGTCATTAGTTTCAAATAAAACACTTTTAAATCAAAAAGTAGTTTAGTATTAAGATTTTATCTTATTTTTACTTAATCTCAAACTTATATTCAATGAATATTTACAACAAACATAATATTAATCAATAAAAACCTGAATATTTTCAAAATAATGTAAAAACAGTTTTAAATGAAAAATATTTCCATATTTTCATAACAAGAGAACAAAGGATGGGATGAAATGTCAAAGAATATAATATTTTTAATATTTTATCATTTATTCAATCGATTCTGAGTCAGAATATAATAGATTTCACTCAAAGACTTATTTTTAGATTTGTTTAACAAATAATTGAAATAAATGAATGAATGTTTCAATTCTCAGAGGTTTTGATTTGCTTTCAAACAAATGTCCATAAAATACATGAAATGAATATTTTATTCAAATATCGGATGAATTCAACAAATCTTCACAAAAATAATTTAAATCTGAATGTAATAGTCATTAATAATATTAAATCAAAATATCAGATGACTCTGAATATAATTACGATATTAATGCAATACTCTGTGATTAAGTTACTAATGAATACATAATTAAATATATATACTATTATTGAATTAAATTTTAATTACCTTGCTTATGATAATTTTATTAGTGATTTGAGAACTTATCTTGTTTGTATTTATTTTTAATTTCAAAATAATTACAAAAAAAATTAATATTTAATTTATCTAGCATATTCTTGATGACCATTCGTTTTATTTATCATCAAGGAGACTCAAGAATAGTAATAAGGAGTTTGTCTGTAATTTATGCCTATTTTACTGATTATTATTGTTTAGTCTTTGATTTATTACAAAATGTTTAATACAAATAGATTTTAATTAAGATATTTCACTGAAATTACATTTTTGTATATAACATTCAATTAAAACACAAAATATTGTGTTATTTTAATATTTTTATCTAAAATTAATATATTTTCACAATTTATTACAAGGAGGGGGTCATCAGGTATGGCAACTCTGCAGTGGACATGAATATAATGTTTAGTTGTATTCAAACCCAAATTTAGGTCAAAAATAATCAATACTTTGACAAAGTTTTAGACAATGATTACAAAACTATTGGTTAAATGGATTTATAAAATTTTTGTCGACTCGGGGTCATTTGAATCCTCTGGTATCAAAGTATAAGATTAAATATAGACATTTTATATATGCTTTTAGCCTCAAATCGATCACATTTAGGCAAATGTGCAAACATTTCATTTAATTACATACCAGTGCAACGAAACAACATTTTGTTTTTTGCCTCAGATTTAAATTAATTTACAGTTATTTTAGATTTAACTCTCATTTAATACAAAACAAGATTTTAATAAACAAAACAAAAATCCAACAAAAGTGTGGAAATATTTATGTATAAAACAGATGTGCAAGCACATTTATAAATGTTTTTAAGCTTTAATAGTCCTTGAAATTTGAATAAATATAAAATATCCTTTCATCAAATGATACTAATTTTCATTCAAATCATTTAAATTTAAATGAGAAGTAGTTTTTATTTTATTTTAGAATTTATGAGAAAAAATCATTGATTTTTCAATATTTATGAATTAATGTTTGGCTCAGATGTCATACCTGTGCCGCTGTCTTATTATATGTCATAACTTCTCATAAGTCTGGAAATTGTAGATAAAAATAAAGATTTCTTAACTAAAACCTACGACTCTGTTGCCCAAACATATATAATAAACAGTCGGTTCCCAACAAACAACAGGTCTTTCCTCTAATGAACAGTTTTTTGTGCACTAAATAATTGAATGCTTTCTTTGAATAGACATTCAATTGCTATGTATTTCTATTATTACACAGAAATTGAATTAACTTTTTGCCAGTTTTGGTATCAAATAAAACAATATATTGTTAACTGAACTCAAAATAAATGTTTATTCAATCAATTTATATATATTTTTGTCAAACATATAAAAAATATTAAATTATTTTACTTTTAATCAAAGATTCGGATATTCTTTAGGATTATTATATCAATTAATATGAGAATCAATGAATTGATTGAATTTGTTGTCAATCAAATAAAATTCATATAATTTTCTGTCAATCAAACAAACATTTAATTAAATAAAAATATATACCAAGCATAGTTTATTACAAATTAAGTATTTCATCTTGCTTCAATAATTTATTTTTTAATAATGTAAGGAATAATAAAGAATTCATGTTTCAGTGAATATTAGAGGTATTATGTGGACGTAATTTATATAATAGAGACCAAGTGAGAGCAATTGAGAGCAATTGAGACAGTTCATTTCTGTTCACCACTTGATTGTTGATGTTATGCTATGTTCAGTGAAAACAGTAGTGTTTTTCAATCAATTGAGAAACTCTGCTATAATTTAATTGCAAATCCATTCAAGTCTATCACAAAACTCAATGCAATTTAAAACTTATGTTTAAAAACTAATATTTACTCAAATTTGATGTCAATTGTAGTTAAGTCTCATATTTTTGTGTCTAAAAAAACAATATTTAAAATGATTTGAAATTTAATCAATTTTTTTGAGGAAATGAAATGAAAAATGATAAATATTTTTATCAATGTTATTTAATGTTAAATAATTTATAAATAACACAATTTTTCAAATCATTTCAAATGATTGGCAATAGTTATGATATTTATTACACTTTTATTGTGTAATAGTTTTAATAATAATTTCAAAATAATGTTTGCTTTCAATGCAATAAATATTTGATTGGATTTGAAGATCAAGTGATTAATTATGTCTTCATTTCTGGATTTGATTGAAGACATCAATTGGCACCGGAGTCGAGAGCTCCGGACCTTTACTGAAGGTTTGTATCCATAGAGAGTGTTATCTCTTTATAAATCAGATCTCAATTCAATTCATTGACTATTTGTTCATTCATTTCATTGACATTTGAATCAATATTTTTGCCATAAATTCAATACAATATATAAAAAGTGAATATTCTTTACGTAATTCTCAGTTATATTGACATTATTTTACTTAAAGTTTATGAATAAATGAATATTTTGTTATACTTTTAGATATTATTTTTGGACTTTGATTTGAAAATCACTTCAAAATCACTAAATTATGAAATAGTTTTCAAATACTTGAAACTTCAGAATAATTTTACCTTTCATTCAATACTTATTCTTGAATTCACAGAATATATCAAATTTTATCATTTTGTCATTCAATACATAAATATTATATCATTTCATATTATAATTTAAATTTAAAAATCAGGGGCATTGAGTAAACTATATTATTTATTTATTCTTTCAAAATCACCCCCTGATTCAAACACTTTTTATCTTTACTGTTGTATTAAACAATTAATTGATATATTTATGACTATTTGCTTGTATACCCCCTGAGGCGCTCTAATATTTACAAATACACTATTTTCTAATCTTTATACCCCTGTTTGAGTCAAATAAAACACTAAGAGATGTGAAAACAGTTTTATTTTTGTTATCAAAATAAAGTCAAAACATATAAAGTCTTCGGAATATTCTGCAGAGAATTATTTATTTCATTGTAAATGACTTTATGAACAAAATTAGAGAAAATATAATATCAAATGAATTCTCTATAGAAACACAAAATCCCTTCAAAACCTAAAGTGCTTTTCAACGATAAAAATAATATTCATTTGATTTTTTGATTTTAATTAAAAATATTTGCAATTAATTTGTCTTTACTTTCAATAAATGTCATTATTAACCACATCTAAGGGATATTTAGGATTATTTTGACAAACAATTATTTCAAAAACACATAAAGTGTACAAAACTCTAAGGATTTATCGATTTTTGACGAATTATTAAATATTTATTAAATATTTATTAAGTTTTATGTTTTTAATCCAAAAAACATTAAAATTAAATATTGAATCAAATGTTTTATTATTGAATGAAAATTGTTTAATAAAAACACATTTTTATCATTAAATTCAGTGTTTAATAATTCAATTAAAAGACCCTTTACTTAATTAATGAGATATAAAAAATGTGCAAAAAATCATTAATAATTCAATTAAACTATGTCTTTTTATCATAATATATGATTATTTGCTCATGATAACTTTTTATTTAATGAAAATCTATTGCAATTTTAATTAAAACATTTACAGAAAAACATATTTTACAGAATTTTTGATAAACCCTTACGAAGAATATAACCTTTAGTTTTAATATATTATATTTTATACCCCTTAGAGTATAATAACTTCATATCGAAACCCATAAAATTTTAATCATATTTTTGTTTATTATATTTATTTATAAAAACCCCTTAAAGTCATTCAAAAGTCAATTGACATGAAAAAAGTTATTGAAATTTGATTTGAATATTATTTCCAGAAACGGGTTTCGTTGTGGTGTCGGCGACTGCTTTCTGGACGGACCTATTTGTGCGACACTTTGTGAAGGCCCGGGAGGTATCGCACGACGACCTGTTGTTCTTCGTGAGAAAGCAGCCAAAGAAAGGCACGCGTTATATATCACTCTATGAAGTAATACTCAAATGTTTTATCACTTTATAAACAATTGAATAATATTTTGCATTCAATTAAGACACGAATAGAAGTCTTTCGGAAAGACTCTCAACGCCTACCCATCGGCGAAACGGACATCGATTGGGAGGAAACCCTTTATCTGAATGTTATTATGCAAAAGTTTGAGTATAGCATCACTTGTGCTGTTTGCACCAGGACCAGTCCTAAGGAGCTCCAGATTTTAAAGAAGTTCACACAAAAGGTGTTCGCATCGCCCAGTCGTCGGTCAATGGACTGTAAGGGAGATAACGAAGAGATCTCTTATCCAAACATCTTCTTTACTGTCGATAACTACGACGACGTAAGCAATCGTTTGTTTGTTTTTATTGTTTATAAACTTTATATCAAAAAAATACGGAATTTTTGGTGAAATGTCTTTTTGTGTTGACTTAAGTTTGGCTTAAGTTTTCTTCAATGCAAAGGAAATTAAAGTAAATGTTTGGCAATTCATCTCAAGTTTTCCTTAATTTTATTTTGGGGTTTGAATTGATTTGAAGCTTTCATTCAACGATCAAATTATTGAATAGAGGAAAGGGATGTTTGTGTTGAGCCGTTCCACGCATTTGTACTTTTAGTTCAATTGATATTTGAGTCTAAATTAATATTATTTTGTTTTTTATAGCTTTTATCAGAAATACTCGTCAGGGATGGGGAAATGGTTTGCGTTGAGCTGTTGGCCACCGATAGGACGGGTGAAGCAAAAGGAGTTATATTTTTGGGTTCAATCCAATACCAGGCTCTCAAACGCATACACGACGCCAGGGTTTGTGCACAACATTTATATTTCTTTACATTTATTGCAAAATTAGATCAAAATTTGAATCGATTTTTGTTATTATATATATTTTTCATGACTTCATATAGACTTCAAATGTTTTCATTGAAAATACAATTTGTTTGCAAAACAATACAAAATAAGTGTTTATTTTGTGTTAATATCACATAATTTGCACAAAAAGTCATTAAAATGTGTTTTATTTTTAAATTCAATTCAAATGAATGTTATTTTTGGTTTGTGTTTAGGCGAGTGTCGCGACTCGTATATCACGACGAACTCCAAAGCCTTACTTCCAGGGCCAGCAAAGGATTGAATTTGTGAGGATGAAAGGACCAGGTGGTAAGGGTATAGCAGAGATGGCTGTCGCCAAACAAAAGGGTGCTAATTGTGAAACCCCTACCTCTGAGCCCGGATTCTCTATAACTAGTTTTGACTTTGAGGAGGAAATGGAGGTAAGAATTGTTTCCAACCATTGATTGCACGAAAATTGTTTTAGTCCTGTATTGCCCATAAGGTTATACCCGATCCGGTCTTTCCAATTGTTTCACTCTTTTCTCATTGTATAACATCTGATGATCAGGAAAATGATTACATCCAGAGGCGAATGTCTGATCCCAGCGCTAACCTTAAGCACTACATCAGGGGTTGGCAACAGCGCCGGGAAGTGAAGAAAGCCGTTTCCGAACAAGAGATCAATAACTGTTGTGTCAATGGCGTCAACGAAATAGAGGCCGGGGATGTCAGAGATGGTGAGCACTGATAGACTATGAATGAAACAATTTTTGACCCATTTTTACATTCTTTACATTAATTTGTATTGAAAACAGAAATTAATTTCAATTGAAAGCAAAGAATTGATTATAAAATCAATACTTCTTTCGACAAAACATTTGAATTGACTTTAATTTTGTTCAAAATTTTCTTCAAATGATTTAATTATATTCAAAAACACTTCAAAACAAAACACTTATTATTAAAGCGTTTTAATTGATGTCAAGCATTGAAACCATTAATGAAATTATATTAAAAGCTTTTATCAATTATTTTGTTTATTGTTTCACTAAAAATAAATTCAAAACAAATGATATTCACTTAAAATAACTCTTTATTTGCATTTTGAATACCCCTTAGAGTTGGACGACTCCTACAACAGGATGTGGTCAATGCGTGGCTTCCGACAGGCCTACCACTTCTGGAAGGAAAACAAAAGAGCGTCTTCACCACCACTTCACGGCTTCATTACATACGTAACCCTTCCCTGGCATCACATCATAAGTGATCTCTTCTCCAATAGACAACAGTCTATTCTCACCTTTGAATGAACCCATCAATCCATCAATTGTTTGCATTTCATTCCCAAATCATAACATTATTTGATATAATATTTAAAATATATTTTTTGTCTCTTTTTCTAAAACTAATCGTAAAATACATATTAAATGTGAAATTATTTTACGAAACTATTGATTGAATTTCAGTCATTAAATAATTAATTTTAATTAAGACTACATTCTTTGCTACCATTCCTTCTAAAAGGTTAGGTTTCACACCGTTTCCAATAAATCTTTTAATAATTCATATAAAAACTAATTAATCAAAATATATTTGCATTTTATCTCAAATTCAATGTTTGCTTAGTCTCAAAGATATTGTATAAATCTGTCACAAAAGGGGGTCAAATGTGAAACCAATGAATTGTTTTTAAATTGGGTTTAGTTTGAGATTTTCAAAAGCATTTAAATTAAAAATACCAAACAGGGGGTCAAAAATCACTTCTTATATCTTCTTTTAAACCATTGAATCCAAGTCTTATTTAATTAATTCACTCAATGATTGAAAACTTCAGTAATTTATACGATATTTATATTTGTATTTCAAAACCTGTGATTTCTTAGTGATATTATACACAAAATATCTTTAAATATAATAATAATAATAATATTAATAATAATTTGTGTTCTTTTGAAACAAAACTAATTATAATTAAAGTGTTTTTCAATATTGAAGTTTATTTTGAATGAGATTTTCATAAAAATAATTATTAATAGAAAATAAAATTCAAGAAATTATTGCCAAATATTGTCTGAAATTTAAGCAATTATTAAATTAGTTATAAGTTTCACATAATTTACTGATAAATAGTTTCAGTTATTAATTATTTGTAAAAATTTATATCAATTTTATTTGATTTCAAAGTCAATTAAAAGTCTTATATTTTGTTATTTATAGACATCTATAAAGTTATTTCGAGTAAAGTGTTTCTGAGTATTTGTATGAGTCGTCGGAACGACAGCTATTTTTCAATACATTTATCTAATGCTTTGAATAATAGACTAAAATGAGATTATTTACAGCAGTTTTGGTTCAAAATTGAATCAAATCCGCAGTCAATTAATTGTAACGACTCTGACGTTAGCCTAACCTAAGATTGGGTCAAACACTTGACAATGACACTTGACAAACATAAGTTAACTCACAATTGATAGCACTTAACAAAAATCAATACTTTTATAGATCACAAAATGCTTTAGTTTTTTGTCGTTTATAAAATCCTATGAAATATTCAAATCTATATTTAATTAATGTTTAATTCATTTTTTTAATATTTTTTTGTTTCAAATAATTGAAACTATTTTTTACACATTATTTTATTGTCTATAATATAGTGTATCATTTCATCTCCCTTTCCCCTTAAATCAGGGAATGCCAGACAACAGTTCAAAGGGAGATAAATTTTGTAATTTATCTTGGTAGGGCATTAGTTTTTGGTTATACTTTGGTCATATAACTGGAACTTTTGTTTTTATAAACACATGGTTTAAGACACTCGAGACTTAAGTCTATCAATGACTAACCTTTCATATAATTGAGTTATAAATAGATAATTGAATTGAATCTTAAATTTAAACTTTTCTGATGACAACAATTATTGTGTCATTTTTGGGCAAATTTTTAATTCAAATGTGAATAAAATTAAACAAAAATCCAAATATTGAATAAATTATTTGATAATTGAAACAATTATCTGAAAATGATTCAAAAGTGAAATCTTAAATAACATTGATTACCCCGTTTACTATGTGAAATGAAATACCCCTTAATTACTTCAATTTTAAATGAAATTGTTGAAAATGTTAGAATTAGTCATAAAAATCTAAATATATTAATACTGCAATAAACCCCTGAAAGCCCTGAAAGCACTGATAACTCCTGTTTTTGATTAAATAAAAAATCAATAAAATAATTAAAATGTTTGTAAATATTGAAAATATCACTCATTTATAGGATTGTCGACCAAAACAGTGATATTTTTCTGTTTATTGAAAAGTTCTGAGACTTTGTTCAGTGAATTGATTTTCTTCTTTCGGATTACAACCCAAACCAATGCTATTATGACCACAATTACCACCAAAACGATAACCACTATAAGTATAATGAGTGCCGCACTCATGCATATAGAGGTAGAAATAGGTCCGTTGTGTTCAATGTCCAAAACAGCGCTTTGGTTGTAGAGGATGTCCAACATTGCCGTACAGACCACTCGGATATTGCCGTTCAATACGTTATGATTTGATAACTTTATCTTCAATTCCTCAGCATTTATAAGCAGTTCATCATCAGCTCCATAACCCAACCCTTTGATCTTCTCTGTGGCCAATCGGTGAACATCATCACGAGGTGCCGGTTCATAGTTGACAAAGAAGTTAAGACTTATCATTGGGTTAGATGCCGGTGCTGTACAGCGCACTGTTATGTGATTGTCTTCATTCCTAATTATACTAATATTAAGTACTGAGCCCTCAATTGGTTTGAATATAACTCTCATTTCTTTAGTCATTTCAAACGTTTCTAATTTACTCTTAAGACTACATTTGTAGAGACCGGCACTCGATTGGTGTGTTTTAGTGAACTCAATGTTCGTGTCTTCCTTTTCGGTCATATCTTCCAACCGTGCAGAGGGTTTGGGTGCCGATTGTTGAGGGGCTTCAGCGGTAGTCTCTTCTTGAGGCGCTTCCGTTGCTTCACCCGATTGGGTCTCTTCTTTGGGTTTCTCTGTTGTTGTAGTGATTTCTTCTGTTTTCTCCGTCGGGTTCTCTTCATTTGGTTTTGCAGTCGTTGTCTCTTCTTTTGATGGTTCAGTTGGTTTCGCAGTCGTTGTCTCCTCTTTTGGCGGATCAGTTGGTTTTGGTGTTTCTATAAATCAATAATATTTCATAATTTAGACTATTTTCTCATATTTTTAGCTTAAATTCAATTTTGAAAATGTTTTGAAATAATTATTTAAATATATTTCAGTCAAAGAATATTATATTCTCTGAACTTTGTCTTATATTTTTCAAAGGAATGGGAGGTATAGGTATTAAAATCAATAATATCGAGGGATTTAGCGATATTTGAGTTATTAGTATAAAATCAATGAAATATTCAATAATAAGTAATTAGACCTAAAATTCTTGAAATAAAATAACAAAACATTTGAAACATTTATCATTGATTTCATATATGGATTAAAAACTCATTAAACTTTTTGATTGTATTTCAATAATTTTTGTAACAAAAGTTAAATTTCAATCGAAATTAGCTGTTACTACAATTGAGTCAATGAATACCTGGGTCTTCTGGAGGAACCGATGGATAAGATTTAATTAACTCCCAATTATTGTTAACCATTTTATACCAGCGTAAATTCTCAAATGTATCATTTCCAGTATTATCTTGTATAGCACAGGTAAGCATTGCTGCTTCGGGTGCGAACACTACTGAGGGAACAGTCATTTCTGTTATATTCAAACACCAATTCAATGAAAAACTCATAAAAATTAAGATCAATTGCAATAAAAATGGATTAAAGACTGAAAACATTGTCAAAGATTAACCAAAATTTGAAAATATCTCTGAAATTAATAAAAACTATGAAAATATCGACTTTAAGTGAAAAAACTTTTTCAATGCTATACTTATTGCTGTTATTCTCATCGATACACACAATTAGAGTGAAAGGTCTTTTCGCCAACAAAAAAGTTTTGTTGTGTTTTTCAGACAGACTTTTTCTGAAACTAAACTATAAATGGGATGAATATTATAGTGAATGAAAATGTAAATCAATATAACATAGGAGTTATAACACAGAAGTTGTGTTTTGCGTATAAATCAAGAAAATAATAATTTTATTTCTCTCACAAACTGTTGTCAACAAAAGGTATATAAATATTGCGACAAAAAATCAATGAATATTTCTCTAACAAAGTTCCCTTTCTTACTCAGACTTACTGTCGACAGAGGTTTGCAGTTATTTGTGTCAAAATTAATGCAAAACAAATGCAAATGAAATTAATGTTTGAATCGTAATATAAATGATTGAAAATTGTTAACTAAAAACCTTTTCTGCATTTAGTTTTGCGTTGTTTTCGTTTGAATTCAATTCTTGTCTTCAATTAAAAGTATCAAATATTTAAAATTAGTTTTTTATACAAAATCCTCGAAATAATTGATTTTATTTTTATTTGTGTAACAAATCTGTTGTTTATTGTTACAGAATATCTGAAAATTAATAGTCTATTCATTAAATTAATGATATTTTTATCACATTTCGCATATCGTATATCAATTTCATTTTCTAAGTCATTATAGGAAAGGTAATTTTATATTAACCTATTTTTGTTCTCATTTTTATTTAATTCAAAAATAATGGTTTGAATTTTGTAAACATTAAAAAACAATTTCATTAAACCTTTGAATAATTTTATTATCTTTTATACAATTGATATCAGTTTCTAAAAGTCATCGAAACTCGTGAAACCCTTACTCTATATCTTAATCGCACCGATATGTCAGCACAGTATTACGTTACCTACTGTTCCCCTGCTGTCACAATCATAGAAATTACTTAACATTTCTTATACAAAATGAACTAAAATGTTGTTATCTTTTAGTTTTTGTGTCAATCAATCGATTATATAAACAAAAGATCAACATTTTTATGAAAACAAAATATTAATGATAAACTACTCAGAGTATAATTTGTACAATTACTATATCAGTAGATTATAATAACGATATAACTATTTGGCAACAAATAACCCTTTAAAAGGGGGAAGTATTGCACGAAATAAGAAAACAATAAATGAGATAAATCTTAGTTTTATCGTTGTTTGCAATAAACACTTAAATATTTTACTAATTATAAAGCAATAAATTATTACCGATGAGTGAAACATAACTATAGGTTTAGCTTTCTTATATTCTTGCAACCAATTCATTGATAAAGTTAATTGACCCGACTCTGAATGTCTGACCGGTGTTATACTATTTAATATGCAAAACATTTTCAATTAAATCCTTTTGAATAGTATTTCAAAACTTATTGATTGAAATTCATTATTATTTCATTACTGTATATCATATAACCAAAGTTTGGTTCAACTCTCAAACATAGGCGTAAACTACCTGTGCGTTGACTTTATGATTGAATAACTATTTCATACTATTTATTGTACAATAAATTGCATTTTTATATAAAAAGAAGTTTACATTTAATTGAATTAAATATTTAGTAAATATTTCAATAAAATTCAATTAATATTATAAAACAAATCCATTTCCGCATAAATTCTTATGACATTTAAAATATATATAATTTTGATTTCATTTGACATTAAGTTTTGGTTTATTTATAGATTTTAATTCAATGTCTGTTTGAAAGCAATTCAATAAACAACTTTGTATTTTCTGTGAATCCAAACAAACAATTGAGTAATGAATTTGTCATTTAATTGGTTATAAATCAAAATCTCTTAGTTATCGACAGAGTTATCGTACAATCTCTGGTTTACATCCAACGCCCGGGTATTTGTCAACTTTTCAGATCAATTAGGATCAATGACATAAGTATTGAATGACCGCCAATGCAAACAAATGATTGGTTGATTGGATTGGCTCGGAGTCAATCAAAAACACTTTCTTGAAGTTCTTTGACTCCAATAATAGACTTCCTATAGATTTAGTCAAATATTTATAAATAATTGCATTCAATGTTACTTTTGATAAATTATATGAATAGTTGACAGCAAAAGACATTTCTCTTTAGATTTATATCACAAAAAAGTCTATTTGTTTTCTATTGTCCTCAAAATCATAGCTAAAACTTATTTGCCATAACGACTGGGAATAAGAGACAAATAAATGCAAAAACTTTTTAATCGATTTCAATATCAATGCAAACAATAGTCTGTCTCTTTGAATGTCAAACAGTTTTGTAAAACATTTGGTTTTTAAACAATTTTTTATTTAAAATTAATTTAAATATAAAAATCAATTAAAAGTCACTTTATTTTAGACATAATTTCAATTATTTTTATTCAATATTTGCAATAAATAAATAAATTTTACATTTTTTGTACAAAAAATAAAAACATTTATATTTATAAAAATTATGATTCATAAGTGCTGTTGCAAAATGATTGCCAGTGCAGATAACAAGGTGCTTTGAACGCATCCGGATTTACCAAATCATAAACCGCTGAGACAGTGCTCGCAATGCCAGCAATTACTCCAATAATTATGATAACAAACAACAAAATCTTATTTTTAATGTCAATATGTCTGTCATTGAAAGCAATAGAAAAACAATTTAATCAATGTTTCAAAAATAGGTTTTGTTTTATCAGACCTTTTGGGCCAATCTTTGTTCAAACTCTGTTGAGATATAAGTCTCATATAGAAAATAGGGGGTAAAATGAATGTCATTAAAGTGACGGTCGACCCCCCTATCAGACTTAATATTTTGCCAAATTGTGGGATCGATAGAGCAGTGAATACAATGCTAACCATTAATGCAAAACGAGTTATACATCGCTTGTATGTGAAGTCTGAGTGAAAATTAATTCATTAATTAATTAAACGACTGTTTATTCACTTTAAGAGTACATACGTTGAGGTATATTAACAAAGGACTCGAATTCCTGTGCGACGGGGTTTAGGAGTATAAGGAATGCGAGGAACAGATGAATTGCAAACAATATGGATATGATTGTATGAAGTATGCCTGGTGACACTGAACTTAATACACTATCCTTTACATCACTGCCATAAACAGCATAACCCGCGACACTGACCGGTAAGTAGAAGGCAATCAATACTAAGGGTTTAAACAGTAATTAAATTTTGATTATATTTTAATTGATTGCAAATAACATACAAATAAATCCAACGACGACTGCAATCGGGAATTTGGTTTTGTCTTTCATATCGTTCTGAAAGGTCGGGAAAGCGGCCGCACCTCCGAAGGCAAAGGCCATTATACCAAACGCAAGAATGAAACCCTCGATTGTTGGGGCTTTGTGTGTGGCTTTTGGTATATACTCGGGTGAATCTATTATTATTTGAACCATTAGTAATATCAGTCCCAAAAGTGTTGTTCCGATGGCACCGACCGCAAGGGGCCAAAAGTCTGCGGGAGAGCCCAACCACGTGAGGGGTAATAGAAGTAAAGCCAAAATGAGAATCCAATCACAAAATGTTAGGCTTTTTATGTGCGGTTGAGTCAGGGATTCAATCAAATTAGAACAAAGCAGAATATAAACCACTGCACCGCCGAAGAAGGTTATGTTCATCACTGCTGAGCACACGTAGCTATTCATCACAATTACTGTTAGTTAAGTAAAGTATTGCCAAATATTGAGTAACTGTTTGAATACCTCATCCACTGTCCATTGGAACGGTAGCCGATCGATGCAAACGGATTTCTAACTGGACCTCTATATTCAGGCCATCGTTCCTCAAGCATAAGCCAACACCGGGCCAGACATACCCCTGAGTATGAAGCAATGAGACCGCACGCTATAACAAATACAATCCCTGTCCAACCTATTCAACAAAAAGTTTTTCATAAGTCATATAAATTGATATCAAAATGTTATCAAACAATAAAAATACCTGTGCCCGCCATTGCATAGGGAAGAGCTAACACCCCACTGCCTGCTAATTCTCCGGCTATAAAGACAATGGCTGTCAATACAGACAATCCTTTCTTAGCTTCGGTGACAGTAAAGCCATTGGACGTCAACTCTATGTTAAGTTTTTTATCCATTTATTTGAAGAGTTGTTAACAAATGAATTGAATGTCAACTGAAAACCAGAATTCAATTGAAAATAGTTTTTATAATGTTTTCAATGAACAGAATCTGAGAATAAAAATGAGTTACAAATCATATCTAATAGTAATTATTCAATTGATTTGATAATCTATGCCTAAAACTGATTCCGATTACTCAATACAAAGTCCACAAACATATCGTTTGATATTTTAAAGGCAATCATTCACTTTCATAAAACATGTTATCAGCAAAAGTCTGCAAAAATGTTTTATAATCTAAAAGTTATTTTAAAATGTTTCCAAAATGACATTGATTCAATTCAGGTTTTATTTCAAATTATATCATTCATTAATCATGTTTTTTAGACAAACAAAAGGACCTTTTTCATTAATTAATTTTTAAACTGCAGTATTTCAAACACTATTTCTATTTATAATGTTATCAATATTTTATTTATAGTAAATCGATTGTAAGCAAGGTACACAATCATCTCCAGGGGAAGGGGAGAGGGGAGAAAAAACTAATATATAGACTAACGGGTGTAAAATAATGCTCAAGTTGAAATGAGCAGTCTTAAATAAGTATTCCCTGAAAAAATGATGATTTATCAAAAGGATTGGGAAATGGATGTCAACTAAAATAGTTTAGACTTTATTATAAGATTCAATAAATTCTTGCAATTGTTTTGTATGAGAAAAATACAATACTTTCCCATTATATGTCAAACGATAGCAATAATTGCATTGAATTTCTTTCAAACTAATCAAATATTAACTGAATTTAGATTACTATACCTTACCTTGGTACAGGTATAGGTACAGGTATATTCATCGATGGTATTCATCAATTGACACTAAACTTAATGAATGTTTAATAAATTCACAATTTATTGAATACTTTATAAAACAATGAAAACTTTATTTTAAAATCAAATTTGAATTTATTGTCAAATATTTTGAATTGAATTTATTAATTTGATCCTGGATAACTCACTGCAACCGAAGCTGATATCACGTGAAACCCACTGAAACGTGATTTCATTAATTATTATTCAAAACTATAAATGATTTTATAAGAGATTTAAAATTAATTAATTCTTAACTAAGTCTTTGAAGTGAGGATAGGCTTTGGTTGTGCTGTGATTCAGGATTTGAGTAAAATTCAGTCCATGACTGACCAAATGACAACAATTTTCACTATCATTGGCGGAGGAATTGAATTCAAATAGAATTAACAAATCAAAGGAAAGGCACTGTTTTTGCCGACAAATAAAAGCCTCTTATATCCTAATTCTCTTATTTCATAGCTGCAGTGAAAAAGCACCCCTCTTATACTGTATCGAGATATAAGACCACCCTTTCTCAGCAGTTGTTATGTCAGTAAAACGATATGACAACTGACTCTTTGAAGTGAAACACAATTTCATGAATTATTTTACAATTAAAGACAATCTTTATTACAATTCTTTTGTTTCTCTAAAGTTTGTCCTCTGATTGCACTCATCTTCAGAGGACTGGTCGTAATCGACGTCACAATTGCTGTCTTTTAGATCATCTGTTTTGTCATCGTTTACATCAAAACATTTTTCCGATTCATATGTTTTCAAGTTTTCAAACGCTCTTTGATTAACGGATTTTAGTTTATGGTTTGGCAATAGTTTTCTTAATCTCTCTTCAAATCCAATGCTTTTATTATTGACACCAAAAAGCTTGAAATCAAACAACACTTTGAAAACTGAATCCAATGATTGAATGTTTGTTTTGTTAACCAATGAATCGATTGGTAAACGCATTGAACGTATGTTTTCTTCATTGGCTTTGGGAGTGGAAAGGGTTATCACTTCCTTGCGGTCGACAATACCTCCTATAATGAAGACAGCGTTTGGTGGGTATTCAGTGAGCACTTGGTCCGCGTGTGGGGACAGGTATATGAGGTCTTGTTTAGCAAACAAATCCAAATATGATTTTGAATATATGTTTATAAAAGAGTTGTCGGCTTTCAGTTCAGGGAATAAAAGATCAATGAATTGAAAAGTTTTGTCACTTTTACTAACATTACATAAATTCAAACAAAAGGGGTATTCAAAGGGGTATTGCTTTGAATAATATCTATTCAATCTATAGATTCGGTTCAACTGTTCCGCACAGTTCTTGCACTCAAGGGATGACATAAAGCGATCAAAAGATAAGTCAAAAACAATGTTTTGTCCGAAAAGTGATGAGACTTTCAGTCGGTTTTCAAACAGTTTTTCCAACTTTTAATGAAACAAACAATGAGTTAATAAAACAGACAATTCAGGGGTAAAACAGACAATTCAGGGGTAAAACAGTGATTCAATACCTCGTATGGCATCACAGGTACTGTCAATTGGTTTCTGCCGTCGTTTGACTCCAATTGGTTCCACAGAAACATCAAATGTCTTCTTCTGTTGGCACTGAAGTCCATCCAAACCCTCCCTCGCTTCTGGAGATCATTGCAACTCAAGAGTTGTTTCATTTGATAAACGCTTAACTGTTTTGGCATTAAATGCTTAAACTCTTCACTCGTTTTATAAAAATTAAATTCATTTAAAATTATATTAATTTTTGCCTCAATTTTGCGATTAATTGCTAAACACTTGAAGTCATTGAAAGTATTTAGTAATTGCTTTGAAGTGCAAACAAATCGGTAATAATTTAATTGTAGTTTTGACTGACTTTTCATCAAAACATTAATTGAAATCATATTTAAGTTAACATTGATTTTGAAAATACTCTTAAATCACATGTTTTTTGTTGACATCTGTTGTGTTGAGCGCTCTTTCAGTGCTCTCTTCAGTGAAGGAAACGAAACATTCATTCAATGATTGTCTGAATATTATTACAGAATATTCTGTTGTTTAACACAAATTGGAATTCAATTTACGGAATATTCTGTCATTTGACACGAATTGGGATTTAATTTAATCTAATTTTAATCAAAACTAAACTAATTATAAATGCATTCAAGTGTTGAAAATCACAATAAATTTCATTTCATTTATTGCTATAACTTATAAATGAATGCAATTTTCAATTAAACTAATTTAAAATCAATAGCTTATTGACAAATCAGGGGTTAATCTCATTGATTAGGATTAAAGTTGAGATTAACTTCAATACAAATACAAAAATATATTATATATACTGTATATAAAAGTATATAATGATTTCAAGTATTTGTTTCGTTGAATAAGTGCAAAGTTAAGCACTACAATAAATAGCCATGGTAAAAACTCCACTCAGTGTTGTGACACAGAAGCACAGTAAAGACATCCTGTCCCTTTCATGAATATTCTTGATGACAACTGTGTCACTCCAAGCCTGACTTTTTCTCTGTTTTTTAAATAACTCTTTCCTTTGTCCAGCAGTTTTCGGGTTTAATATTAGTTCAGTGGAGGCCAGTGATGAATGTCTTGATAAGTGTGTCGACGAAGAACTTTTTGGTTGTTCTGTGAAGACATCATATTTTATTTTCTTCTGGTTTTCAATAGTTTTGGTAACCGTTTCCCTAAACATAGCCAATGCATAACTGGGCGGCAAATCCTCTTCAATGAGAGCATCAGTTTTGATATCTTCTTCAATGGTCTCAATATTATCGGCACTTATTTCGGTCTGATTTGCGGTTAAATAAACTGTTTTATCAATTGAAGACATGTCTTAAACGTCTGAAAATTAAGATATAATTAAAGAATAGTTTTTACGATAAAACACACAAAATATTGATTTTTCTATCAATTCGTGTATTAAAGTCATAATAAAAACCTAAAGTCAAAACAAATATTTAATGAATTTTAGTCATGCAATCAAACCATCATTTTTGGCACAAAATTCTTGAAATTTTAAATAATATTTTGATTATTGAATAAATTGTTTGCAAAACATGTTAACAAATCAACTCTTTATTTGAAACACAAATACAGGAAATGACGAAATAATTGATTATTATTTCAAAGTCTGTAATAATTTAATAGAAATTATTTAATAAATCAATAATCAGTTAATAATAAACTTTATAATAAATATTGAAATATTTGCTGATTTTAGTCAAAAATTAATATAAATTATGAGTAATTTATACATAAATACAGAAAACATTGAACTTTTTCTTAAAACTTATTATTCATTCAAAAAATCGATATTTTCTTTACAATTATGAAAACATTAAAGATTTAAAAGTTTAGAAATTTATAAGAAATGAAATTAATATTAAATTATTTAAGCGCTTAAGCCTTGAGGCTTGAAATCATTTATAACTGCGAATAAATACTTCATTACAAGTGTTGAAAATTATTTATAACTTAAACATAAATAAGAAATTTTGTGAATTGAGTTAAATATTGACTTATTTTGAACCGATTATCAGAAATATATGAATAATTATGAGTCGCAGACATGTATACAACAAAAACATACAAATAAATAGCATTTATCACAAAAGTCTTCAAAATCATGACTAGTGTTTGAAATCAATTGCTGTTCACTTCTGGTCGATGTCCTAAAACTACAATCACTTTCATTCACTGAGTTTCGCGGTTCACGTATTTGCTGACACTCTGTCCCCTGTCTTGAACTTTGATCCAAACTATTAACAGGTTTGTCAACACTCAGATGTGATGTCAAACTACTGTCCAATACTTTGGGTTGCGTTTCGATGACAATCACATTGAAGTCATTCATTTCAGTACTTCTTTGGTTTTGCTGATCACTGGATCTGTTTGTGATGTCTTTAATGACCGAACAATTCATTGCTTTTGTGTAAGAGTTTGAACGAATTCTTCGCATATTTTATGCTTTAATTAAACTTTCAATAGATTTCAGATCAAAGTGTGATTCCATAGGAATTGACCACAAATTCAAACTCAAATAGCAATGAATTTAACACTTATTTGTTAAACAAAAATATTTTCACAAATCTTCAGTGAAACTCAAAAACGGGTTATTGTTTACAGAAATATCAGAAACTTTATAAAACTTATTCAAACATTGATTTACAGATAGTTTTCAATCATTTCATAAATACATTCAAAACTAATCCAAAAAACTAAACTTAAGATCAATTTAAATATGAGATCAAGAAATAAGAGGAAAAAACTTTGAGTTGTTTTACCTGACACTCAACCCAAAGGACAGTCAAATTAGGGGAGATTTCAGTCCATTATTTTAAGGGGAAATACTTCTTAACAGAAAAAGAGGTTAAGTCTTGTGTACTGTTTGTTAAAACTTTTGATATGACGTGTAGTTAAAGAGCAAACATATCAGTAATTTTCAAAACCAAAGATTACTTACATTTCATATCTAGTGTTGGGTTTCTTGTGTTCACTCGTATTGCTTCTCAAAAGTTTGTATAAAAGTTTGTTTTTAAGACTTTATGAAAACAACTTTTGTTAAGAAAACAGTTTTTTGTGAAGAAAATGATGACAAGAACCGCGTCATTGACAGCACTTGACTCAAGTGATCCAAAACTATCTACAATTAGATCGCAATCACATCCAGTGATCAATAATCAGTGCAAAAGTATTGATAACCGTTTGGATGAATACAAAACCAGTTTCATTGATGTGACTAAAGATCAGAGTAATCGACAAATAGACGAAAGCAATGACTCTGTAAGGGATCGGTTGACCCACTGTTTCATCTGTCCCTTCGCTACAACATATCAAATACTCAATTATTTCTGTCAAATCCCTGCCTGTCTTTGTATGTCCTTTACCTTATGTCTGATGGCTTGCAGTGCAATGAGGATTAGATGCAAATAGTTTTAAATCATTTATAAGTTTTTCATTTCATTTGAATTAATTATAAATTCAATGATAAACTAATTGTAGACTAAAATCACATAAAAATCTAAAGTTAACTGAACTTTAGACTAGTTTTACATTTTTGTTATCAATGTTTAGATAATATTTCAAATAATTCTCATTTACTTTAAATTTAATTATAGTATTTGTCACACAATATTCAATGCAATTATTGTCTCATATTTTATTATTTTCAGTCATTTTTTAATCGTTTTATTATTTTAACAAAAAATGTTTTGTCAAACAATTTATAGATATAAAAAAGTTTTTAATCAAATATTTATACAAAAGTTTATATCAATTAAATGTTCAATAAATCTCTAAATTAATAAAAAAATCTAATTTTAACCAAAACTGAAATATTTTGTAGTTATTTATAGAAATATAATTTTAATAATAAAAGTCTTTATAATTCAATCTTATTTTGAAATTGTTTTATCATTAGGTGTCGTACAGAAAGTACGTATGAATGTAACATTCCCCCCGTACTTTTTGGACTCACCCTAATGAGAGTTTCAGTTTATTTATTAATCAAATTATTTACAGATAATTAAAGAGCTTTTAAATCCGTTTAATACTACAGTAAATGAGAAAATATTAAATAATTGAATGAAATTATCATTGAATTCATAAATTGTCTTAAAATTCATTTGATTTGAAAAGTTTTAAACATTGAATAAAATTTTAAACAAATTATTAATTATTCATAAATTGAATATAATTTTCAAACAACTTCTCAATTATTCATAAAATTTTGAATAAATTTAAACTAATTATTAAAATAACTAATTTGTATACCTTTTTAAACTGCAATTACAGGTGCATATTCCTGTGTGAGAGTGAAACCCAACCCTGTTTTTAATTGGTTACAGCATTCAAGTGATTGCTTTCACGAAAGACTAGATTTAAATTGTGTTTAAAAAACTAAACCATTGATTAAAAGATAAAACAATTATTCAATGATTTAATCATTGCTTCAAATAATTTTCACTAAAAATATTTTTTGCTAAAAACAGCCAATTGTTGTCAAATGATGTGATTCGGAAATGTACATGTATATATTGTTTATTTTATGATTAATGCAATCAATGCGTGAATAAATCATTTTTTATCTGAAAATCATTTTAAATATTTATTTCAATTATTTCACAGTTTTTGTAAATGCGATCATATTTTCAGTTGCAATGAATAAATGCAATGAAATTGAATACCATTTCAATTGTAATCAAATGTGTATTTAAGGGCAAAAATAAATTCATATCTAATCTCATCAATGAATTTCATTATTAACAAAGAAATAGCACTTAATATCAGCGACTCATTGGTAACCAAACAAATAGTTTATACTTCAGTTCGTCATTCAATTACTTCTATTATTATTACACCTGAAAAGTGATCACAAAATACATAAAACTGTTGTTTCATTCACTCATACTTCAGGTTTAACTTATTTTCTGCAGTAAAACAAAAGTTATTTTTTATTAATTGTGTAAAACTCTGTTAATATTGGAAACAATGTCCGGCCCTCCGCCTCCTTATAACCCAAACGCAGGTATTATAAATAATATTTGTATTAAAGTTGAAAATTGAATTAACAATCAACTGATTTAAGGCCAGTTCTATCAAGAGGGCGGTTATAATCAATTCCAGGGTCAACCTGTGCAGAGTCAACCCTATCAGCCGCAACCGAACCAATTCCAGCCCTATCAGCCCCAACCATACCCTCAACAGCCATACCCTCAGCCGTATACACAACAACCCGGACAAACGATTGTAGTGACCGAACGATGCGATGATAGACGACAGGGTATGAGTGATGAACAGTGTTGTTGTTTAGCACTGTTAGCCGGTTGTTGTTTGGGCTGTTGTCTCGCAGACTAAACACTGATTTTGTGTAAAATTATAATTGTATTTCAAAGTATAAAACAAATGATTTGGTAATCAGTTGACAATTATTTTTGTAATTTTAATGTTTAATAAATATTTTCTAAATTTTTATAATCAAATAAAATGATTGTAAAAATGATTTGTCATTAAAATGCTGTTTAAAATCACTCAAATTCAGGGTAAACTCAGGGGCACTACAGGAGACATAACCCAAGAACTGTGATCTCATCTACTCTTAATAAACCAAACATTTCATTGATTTTGAAGTACTTTTTAATAAATCACTCAATCATTGCTCAATAGTTAAGGATTTCTTTAATCAATAGTTTATCGACAAAACTGTTTCTGTAGTTATAATCAAATGATAAAACGTTTTAACAAAAAAAACTACAAAAAATATTTTTAATAAAATGACAAACATTTGAATCACAAGAATATTCTTTAATCAAGTTTTGCCAACAAATCAATAGAGACGACAGAATCGGAGAAAATGCATCGCTTTTAGTGAATAACCCGTACATTATATGACGGGAAGAAAATCTAAATATTTATTTAATCGACAGATATTTTGGATTGAATGCCAAAACTCTGTCATAAATAGACGTCTTTGTGATTACATTAATGTCAGACAGAATTGAATGCAATTTATTGTATCAAAAGATTTAATATAAGATTTTGAGTACATTTTAGTCTAAAGTTTTTTAAAACAAAAATCGTTTTGTAATTAATATTTCATTAAAATATTATTCATTTAAAAAATAGTTACAAAAACATTAGACAAACAGAGAGAACAACCGATCAATCAATTGATGGGAAAATGAGATAAACTTTGAGAAAATCAAAGACAAAATGAAAGACAAAAATGAAGACTAATATTGAGAAACAATCAGTGATTTAGTGTTTTATTGCCAATCATTTGAATAACAATTATATCAATAAAACTTATAATTAATTTGAAGACAAAAAACATTTCTTTTTTTGGACCACTTTTTACAGCTGTTTCAGTGAATCACTACTGAATTGTGACAAAAATCAAAATCAAAAATATTTTACACAAAACAACTCAAAAAATGAGTGAAAAAACTGAACGAAAAGAAAAAAAATGCAAAAAAGAGTTGAAATAAAAAATCATTAAAAACAAAATATATTGAAATACAAACACAAATGCAATCAAAACATGCGTTTATTTCTTCAAATTTGAGTTCAATTATAATAATTTAAAAAAAAATATAAATGTTTTGCAATTATATCCAAAGAGACGACATGTCTGTCCATCTGAGCAACAATTTTAATATTGATTAATAACTTATTTATAATATTTTTGTTTTCAATCATTTGTATATAAAGTAAATGTATTTATAATAAAAATTTTGATAATTAAAGCAATTTTTGCATTAATTTTGAGTTCAATAGCAAAAAATGTTTTCAAATTCTTGTCGCGATTTTTCTTCAGAGCTTCAGATATAAAGAGATTTTTAATTGATTTGTGTTTTGAATGAGAAATTTGTTTAATTAAAAAGCAGTTCAGAGTTCAGTCTTTCTCTTCATTCTGTGCCCAAACATATGATATCACTATTTGTTTCACTTATTTGCTGTCAAATCAAAACAGAAAAAAAATATTTTTCACAATTAAGTCATAAAACAAAAGATTTTTGTATTAATTGATATAAAAATGAATTTTTATTCTAAACTCAAAGTAAAGGAAAAAATACTTAAAACTAATCGCAAATTAAAGACAAAATTATAATCACGTCTTCAAAAACAATAATCAAATGAAATGCAAAACTGTTTGTGAATTACGTATTAAATATAAAAAACAATTGTTTTTAAAATATTTTTTTCATTACTTAATCAAAAACTAATCATTAATTGAGTGAAAAATTTATTGTTGTTTACATTCAGGGGGTTTATCGCCACTATTGGCCACTGCCTTGTGTTTGTGGCCACCCGTTGGAGGCTTACCTCCTTTTTTGCCGGCGCTCTTCGGCGGCGAGTAGTCTTCGTCCGCCTCTGAATCTTCCTCGTCCTCCTCCTCCTCATCTTCTTCCTCATCCTCGTCGTCCTCATACTCATCGAGCGCTTCGCCGGTGAAGAATAGAACAGCTCTGGGAATAATTGACTGCCGGAGCACTTCTCCGATCTCCCAATCGGCCTGAATTAAGGCATGGGTTTCGTCATCCATTTCCTCTTCGTTTTCGGGAACTAAGCAAACATTTCACACAAAAACTAATTGAAGAACAAATCAATGGATGAGTGAAAGGAAGCATACCTTCGGGCGGATCGAAGAAATTGAAAAACGAGTCATTCTTAACGGTTTTAGTGACAGTCCTGACCTGTCCTTTGGATTTGTGCTTCTGTTTCTTCGTTAACGTCTTTTCCGTCACATTCTTCCCTTTCTTCCAAACGATTTTACACCTGATTTGCAAACAAATTATTACAAAAATCATTGACATTTCATTAGCACTCATACCCTCGACACTTGACAATAGAGATGCCGTCATAAGAGATGGGGTCTTCGGAATCGGGTTCACATCGGAGATCATACTCTTTGGTCAGAATCTCATTCTCGAAGTATTCATTGGATTCAAAAACAAATTCAAGTTTAAAGCCCTGAAACACAATCAGTGGTCAAATAAGATGATTACAAAAGACAGAGAGGAATGGCATTACCGGCGGGTCTTTGTTGAGTACAATCCTAACGTCCTTCAGGTGCGTCAAAATCGGTTCGTCGTGTTCCTGAAGATTGTCTGCAATAATGTCCACATTCTTGAAGATAGTTAACCAAAACTCTGGAATTCCTTTCATATCTTTGTCCTCTTCTTTGTCTTCAACTTTGGCCTTAACTAATGGTTTCACTTCATTAGACACTTCATTGTCTTCTTCTTCGTCCTCAGAATCTGACGGATAATTGCATTCCTCGTCATTGGGCTCATAGACACCGTTGACAATATCAGTCCTCTTCTCGAAGAAGGACTGGTATTTCAGATTATACTTGACCTCTAATTCGTGGACCTCTTTGTAGAACTGACCCTCGATTTTGATTTTCTCTATTTGTAAGTTCTTAAGCGCTTTCACCCGTCGTTTGACTACATTCGGGAGCGAATCGTAATACCCGGACGGCATTCCTATCATTCCCGTCAACTTGGACTGCATGGCCGCCAACACCTCAGGATTATTCATCACTTGTGCGGTCAGAGCGCCCACTGTTTCCGACATTCAATTAAACTTTAATTATATTTACGGCTAAATAGCGGTCAAAACACTTACACTTCTTCTCATCCAATACTCCCGACTCGACGTCTTGTGCTGTCGTGTTCTCAACGGTTCTGAAGATCAAAGAAATCAATCAATCAATTGATGACAACATTTGTCTCAATCACTACTCACTTGTCTGCCATTGGATTTGATGTCTAATACAAAGACGAGACCAAAGAGTTGTGACTAAAGAGCTGTCAATTGAGACAAAAAAACGATTAAACAGTGAATGACTAAAAGCCGACACAAAAACACGTGAAGTATTGAAAGGCAACGAAAAAAGTGTTTAATTTTCAGACAAAATGTGTTTTTATTTAAATTTTAAAGCATTTGTGAAAAGGATTTGAAAATAATTGACTGAAAATTGAATAGAGTTTTGAATTAATGATAAAAAATGACAAAAAATATGAGAAATGTTTGAAATGTTTGAATCGTTTATACCTTTTATACCTTTTCTTCCTTTCAATCACTGAAACACTCAAACACTCAATGATTTCAATGCTATTCAACAAAACAATTGAATCCAAAGGAAGAGGAAATGCTTTTACACTAACATTGGCTCCGGTTTTGGGCTTCACATCAATTACGTCAACAGATGTTGAAATCAATTCCGGATTTAATATCAGAATATTTAATTCACTTTTCCTTAGATTTGATTCAAAATTATGTTTAGTTTTAATAATTTTTATTTTATTTTAATTAATATTTTATTATATTTTTAAAATTATACAAATTTTTGGTCTGTTTTGAAGTCAGCTATCAAAGTATTCAATGATTTATTTTTCAATTCAACCAATAGTCAAATGATTTACCTTTAATCATACCTTTCCCCACCCTATCCGTCCACTTATTGACCTCAACTCCAGTGCAACAAAAGGTGATTACAGTATTTGCAAAATTGCATATATCTGTAAATACTGTTTATTAAGTTGTGCATGGTACAATGTAAATATCAAAGGCGATATACACTGTATTATACAGTATTCTTGTCCATTGTTGACCATGGTAATATACTTATAAATTTTTCAACGATAATACAAATCTGAAAATCAGACAACAGTTCAAATGTGGATCTGATCTGAGTTTAAAATTTGTGTAACGGATGGCATCTCAGGTCTAAAACTATGATTTGATATGAATTAGTGAAACACAAAACAACGAAAGCATTGAAACCCTATTTTCTGTTGATAACCCAATCCTGACATACCTTTCCATTTAGTGTTGTTTTTAATGTGATTTTAAGAACTACCGTTTTACCTCTCATATAAGATGGGGATCTAATATCTGAATTTGAATGATTTTATACCATCAAAAAAATACCCATCTTATATGTGGATATAAGATTACCCCTTCTGAGAAAACAGATACAAGATCGATCTTATATTTTATTCATAAATGTTTAAAAATACATAAA
>JAQGAT010000308.1:0-38590 GCA_034687845.1 Pantelozetes paolii
GAGAGAGAGAGAGAGAGAGAGAAGCAATCGATGAAAGTATATTAAAACTTAAATTATTTACAAAAATTGTTAACAAAAACAAGATTTTTAATAAAATCTTTTTGAAAACATTTAGTAATTAATGTCTTAATTAATTAAATATTTTCAAGAGTTTTATCTAAATTTAAGTCTTTATTAAATAAGGATTAAAATATAAATTTTGAAATTTATTAATATTTTTTAATCAAAGTGTTTTATAAAATAAAAATATCAATACTTAAAAATAATAAAAATCATTCAAATCATTGTGAAATTAATTATAATTGAGTTGACATTGAATACATTGTTAAATATGAGTCAATGATTAGTTACAAATCTTGAGAATAATTTAAACAAATCCCAAATAAACTGTATTTTAAAACTAATTTTTTCTTTAAATCAACTCAATGTTAGGTAAAAGGTATTTTTGTTTTCAACAACTTTTGTCTTATCTGTTGACTAAATATCCTTTGCATTAGTTATAAATTAATTAATTCCCAAATTAATAACATTTAGAAAAAATTATATTTAATTTTTGTCACTATTTTATTGAATAAAACTTAAATTAATATTAAATTATTTAATATAAAAGTAATTTTATTAATAAAAGAGATGACAAACAATGAATTATTTATATAATATTTGTGTATATAATGAAAATTTAGTCATATTCAGGGTAAAAAGAAAAATTAGTCAAATCCATGGGAGAAGTATTTGATTGATCGATAGTTTGTGATAAATTATTTCAATTCAATAACTAATGAAAATTTAATTTTAATTTAAATAAATTGAAAATAATTTGCGAAAAGTTTTGACAATAAATAAATCATTTAATAAATTGTTAAAAACTTTTTAATAAATTGCTTTCAAACACACAAAACATTTCTGGAGAACAACAAAACAAATAAGTTTTATCTCATTTCAATAAAAATAAGGACTTTTTATTTGTCTCCCAATCCCTGTGACAAACCATGCGCTCAAGAAGTGATGATTTGTGTCTTATTCTTCCTCTTCTGCGACCATTACTTAAGAAATTGGTTTTTGTGTTTTAAAAATAAGACAAAAAAGCAAAACAATTGTTTAAAATATATCTTATTTTGAATTTCATTGAAATAGTGGCCAAAATAGTTGACAGCAATTTGTATGCGAAACTCTGTCTTCAGTTTGCTATTGAGTGCTCCAAATCGATGCATACAGTGCTGAACATCCATTGCAACTAACAGTCGACCCAAAAACATGACATCTCTTTGATATCGTAAAAGACATACAAACTCTTCAATCGATTTGTTTTATTCCCTTATATTTTATTATTATATTTATCTCATCACTGAGTCATCAGTCGATTGTATAACAAAACTGTTATAAAGAGTATTCCTGTAATCAGTTTTGTATACAATTTAATAAATACTGACTCAGACTGTAATCCAGTATTACTTTTATGATATACCCAGTGATAGAGACCAAATATTTTCCAGTTCTGGATATACCCCTTAAAATTCCTCACAATTCTTGACAATACAGCCCAAAGTGATGTCTGCATTGCATTTGATATCATATGTAAATCACATGAAGTCATGAACAGAATATTTCATTTAGTTTTTATTCAAGCGATTCATATATAAATCAATTGAGTTTTGTATTCAATTGATATTCTATTGATTGTGTTGATAACTCATAGCATAAGTGTCCCTGAATATAATGCAATTGTCGTCTAAAGTGTCAGAGTCACTTGTTTTGTTATTCATATAAGGGCGCGATCCGGCTATTAGTCAACAGTTATTTAATTACCATATCATTAAAAATAATTATTATTTAAATTCAAAAATATATTTTAATTAAAAAGAAATTCAAAGTATTTTTTGCTTAAAGTTTTAATCCAAAAGTGTTTTTAAAGTTATAATGAGTTAAAGAAAATAATATTTTGAAACAAAATTCACTTCAATTTTGCAATCATTTTATATTTTAATCACATTTTTAAATATGAAAAATAAAATTAAGTAATATTTTTAAAATAATCTTCACTTAAATTAACACAAAGTATATCATTATATTTGATGTGATTTTGTATTTCATTTTGAATTACAAAATATAAATCAATTTTTTTATTTGAATTTCATTTCAATTTTTATTTTTTAACCAAAAATTTGTTCTTGTTTAAAATTCTAAGAAAAATCCATAAAAAGCATAAATTCTTAGTTTAATTCAAACGCAAAATCTTTGCTATTATGTTCAGGGTATGAATTTTCATTATATTGTATATAATTCTTGAAAATTTAAAATTATTTTTCAAAAAAATAAAATATCATTTCTCAGTAATAGTGATGTGAATCAGAAGAAAATAAAATAAATTGAAAATAAGTACAAAAATACTAAACAATAAAAACAGTCTTAAGTTTTCTTATTATTTATGATTCATAAAAAGATTTATCTCTTAATAAACTTATATAAAATATTTTTCACATTTTTATTGATCGCAAAATATCTTTAATATTTAAGGGAAAATATAATCTGTTTTTGTGATCTAAACCCCTATTAAGGCTATTAAACAATTATAGCCCAACCTTTCATAGTTTGGAAAAATTCATTTCTTTCTTATATTAAAATCTTTTCGCTCGGTTTCACACCATTTTATTTATCATTGAATAATAACGGAATATTCTCTATCCGTTCCCCAAAAGCACAGACAGTTTTGCTCATACAATATATTCATTTAATATTTAATGTGAAATTTGATTCAACCGTTTGTGATGTTCACAAAACATAAGTTATATTTTCGTAAAACCCCATCAAAAGCTGATATTTTGTATGAAATTATAGGAAAAAATATATTATATGTTATAACTTATAAGAAATCTATTAAAACATCTTTTGTTAAACTTATTTCATGCGATCGCCGGTTAGAAGTGAAATATATTTAATAGCATTTCATGAAAGGACTTAAAATCAAAAATTCAATTGAAAAGTGAATGCAATTCACTATTTGTCGCACTTTTAGTCTCATAAGTGAAAAGACTTTTCCTCTTTTTTGACAACAATTTTTGTGTTTTAAAAGTCTGTCAGTTTTATCGACAATTCATTTCCTTTGAGTCAAATGTCTGGTCTTTTGAATAGATTTTTGTGACAAAATATTTTGGGAATATTTGGTATTAAAACAGAGTTAACGACTAATTTGTTGTTTAGTCTCAAATAAAGTATAGATTTTGATATGAAATCTGAATATTTTTTTCCACGAGATTAGACATTAATTTAATTTTCATTTTCAGTCATGTCTTTCAGATGACATGACTTCTGAATTAGTGTCCAATATATTAGGTCTGAGTCGTGTGTCTAATGGATAGCTCTTTCAATCATTGAGTTTGTGCTGTAGTTTGACTTCATTTTCATTTCTGTCCGTCTTTTCTAATACGATATAAAAAGTTGTGAAATGTTTGACTTATTTTTAGGGTTTGTGTAACACTTGAAATGAATTTAAACGCATAGCACCTGAAGGCTTAATATATGCTTTTCAATGACAACACAATTGATATATCGACCAAATATTCAGTTAA
Source organism: Pantelozetes paolii (assembly GCA_034687845.1). NCBI lineage: Eukaryota > Metazoa > Arthropoda > Arachnida > Sarcoptiformes > Oribellidae > Pantelozetes > Pantelozetes paolii. Next base: position 3,567 of record JAQGAT010000308.1, read on the forward strand.
ACTTTTGCTAAATTGCCTGGAAATGTTTGAAATCCAGTGAATCATACGACCTTGCATATAATCTTGGTCAATAAATAAAAATAAACATCAATTTTGAGTTACATTTTTGACAAAAAGTAAACACAAAGCTCTGTGAATGGTATGTCATTCAAAAATATTTTGAGAGAGTGAGTGAGTGAGTGAGTGAGAGAGAGAGAGAGAAAGAGAGAGAGAGAGAGAGAGAGAGAGAGAGAGAGAGAGAGAGAGAGAGAGAAAAAAAGTAGTTTATTAATGCAAATAATATGTCATGAAATTATTTGAAGATTTAAGGGATAAGTAGTTTTTAATCAATTGTTTTGAAACAATAAGATCTTAAGTCAAAACTTTAGGTCAATAATTGGATTAAAGTTATTATTTTTGATCACAATTTATATCAATTTTTTGTATTATTTCATCAATTATTTTGTTATAGTTTTAGTGATTTTCAATTGCTTTTCAGGAAATGAAATAAAATCTTTGTTATCAATCACAGGAATCATAGGATTATTTCAATCGATACAATAAATTGGATAAAAGTTTTCTTCAAATAAATATCTTTTTGTTAAAAAATCATTTTTCAAATCAAGAAATAATTGGGTTTTTAGATGAAAATTATTGCTTTTTCTGTTTAATTGAAAACAACAATAAAAAATGATTTAACGATTCATTAAATATTAATAATTTATTTTAACATTACTTTCACACAAATATAACCAAACCTTAATCTAAAGAAAAAGTAATTTTCAATGAATAGTCAAAGAAATAAAAATTTAATTTAATTATTGAATAACTTTTGAAAAAATTCTTAAATATTGTAAAATCTATTCAATTATTTTGTAACAAAATATTTAAAGGATTTTCAATTACTTATATAAAAGAGATGAGAAAATATTTTATTATTGGAAGATTTAACACAATTTTGCAAACCATTATAATTTTGGTTATAATTAATGTCTTATTAATGAAATTAATTGAAATAAAAAAGACATTTATTTAAAGAAACTCTTATTATATAAATAGAAATTCATTTCTAATTTCTTTCAGATTTTTTTAAACTTTCAATTCATCTGAAGCTTTCTCTCTGACAACCAAATGAATAGCAAAGCTTATGTCTACCTGTGCTCTGAATGGGTGTCAACGAGAAATCAATAACAAAATAAATATAAGAATTTCAATATTATATGAATAAAAGACTTTTTTGTTTACATAAACTGTTTAACTGTTAGACTAACACCTACTCGAGTATTAAATAGCAAAATCTACAAAATATTTTGATAGCCAGTGCTCATATCAGTCTACCAGTGCTCCTAACAGTATATCCAGTGCTCAAAAACGGAATCAAATTTCTATTTTAAGAGGTTTTCGACTCAATATCTTAACGTTTTTAGCCAATCGTGTGATTCAATCAAAGGTTTCATTGATTTTTTGTGGGAAAAAGATTTCTGAAAATAAATTCTTGAGTAAAATCTAATAAAAACTTAAATTTAAGAGAAAAGATATGAAATAACATTACAAAAATACTTTCTCAAAATGACCCATCATGTTTTATATGAATATATCGTTTGTTTTATTGAAAGATAACTTTTATATAAATTACAGAAATTTGTACTTATTTTTAATGATTTATTTTGTTTTCAAAAACATTACAATTATTTTTTAAAATGAAATAAAAATATTCCTAAAATATATTTATTTTTTTTTACAAATCATTACAAATATATAATTCTTTATCATTAAAAAGCAATAATCTCTTCAATGAATCCAAAACTATATATTAGAAAATATAAAACAAAATACAATGAAATGGTTTTTCATTCCCGGAATAAATTGTACTTCACTTTTGTTATGATTCAAAAGATTTGCTATTTTTTTAGATATTCAGTCAAACGATGAATAAAATAAAAACATTTTTTCAATTCATAGCAAACAACAAACAAATGACTACACAATGAAAGCAATTTGTTTTTGAATACTCGCCTAAAATCTCATATATTTTTCAATTATATAAGAAATTAGAGAAGAAATTAATTTCTGATTATTTTCTAATTACAAAAGTAGTTGTTTTGCATTTGAAGGATTGGTAGATATTTATAGTTCACCCAATGATACCCAATACCAGTACTACTGCTCATCTGTTTCTGTTGTGCTTTCTTTTGTTGACAAACACAATAAAGTCTGAAAAGCACAGACATCTAAGGCTTGAGTAATATGTGCTAAGAGTAAGAGGAAAGTAGTGTTTGTTTCTCAAAGATAGCAAAAGAGTTGAAGAAACAAAACAGTTATAAGTTTAGTGTAATTGCAAACAAATAGTGATTTCATATTATATTAAACTTTAGTATCTCTTCCTTAAGACCTCACTTTTGGTCAAGAACTGGTCACAGCAAAGGCCAGTGGATTAGCAGCGCTGGTGAAGCACTGGTAGATTTGTTATAGACAGTTATCTTCACTATTCACACACTGGCCTATACTGTTGGCAATAACTGAATGCTAATGAAAGTACATTTGATTAGATGTCAGACATAAATATACGTCCAATCAGTTAATTCCCAGCAGAAAAGCCCCTGAATTTGTGCTCTCTTTACTCAATACCCAGTAATATATTTGAGGTCTTAAATGTATATTTGATTAAAAATTAACTCATTTTTCATCGCTTTTATTATTTTCCTGCAAATCTCACACAATATTATACAGAATTGAAGCATAGATTCAGTTATTTTGTTCAGACTTTCAGAAGTGGTTTATAAAATGGTTTAATAAATAATTGAATAAAAATTATTAATCCATTGATTGAATGCATATTAAATTTGTTCACAAATTACTATTGACTTCATTGCTGTTGAGTCCAAACTCAAGACCATTTATAATAACAGTAATTATATTTTCAAAATGTTTTTAATGTCAAAGAAATTAAATAATTTGATCGATATTTTATGCACTTTTTCAAAACAGATTTGTTTTGAAGCACTTCATATGAAATAGTTGTGAAAATCTATAGTAATTTGAATTTCATGTTATAATGTATTCAAACGTTTATTGAAGCAAAACATAAATTTTTAATTTCATTTCAAATTTTCATGAAATAATGTAACGAAACGTTTCCCATAAGACTATCACTACCTGTATTCTACTACTGTATAATGTGCAAGGTTATTTATTGCTAATACTAAAGTATTTGTAATTTAAATTTAACAATAATCTGGGTTATTTAAATTCAAATGAATTCTTGATATATAATTTATTCAATTATTTAAATCTCAAAGTTTTCGGTAAACTTTTGTAAAACCAAATATAAAACTAATAAAAATTACATTACTTTTCAAAGCCTTCCGAATATTATACTCAAAAATATGATTCAATTTTTTTAATATGAAAATCAAATTAATCACAAAAAAGTCAAATAAGTTTTACATGAAATCCGTTTCAGTGAAAGTGTGTCTAATTTTTGCAACAAATTCCCTGATTTATAGCTTGTTTTCAATGATAAGATAATATTAATGAAAAGTGAGCAATGTCATTGTTGTCATCAATTAATTTAGAGGTTATTTTATATAAAACTTTGTAATCAATTATTTTTTATCCAATTTTTGTAACTGATATATGAATTCAGTTTCATATTATATAATTATAACAAAATAAATGCTTAAGAGGTGTGAAAAGGGGTTAAAAACTAATTGAAAACTAAATATAAAATAAATTCAATTAATGAATGAATTTTTCATTTTTGAAATTAATTTTACAAAAATTTAATGTTTAAAACACTATTAAATAAAATAATAATACAATTCATGTATAACTCAATAGTTTTCAGTAATTATTTATTTTATGAAACATTTGGTTATTAAACATTAAATAATCACTTTTACGACAAAAATAATTACTTGCACTAAATATTTGGACAGTTAGACAGTGTTTGGTCTCAATTAAGTCCTAATCCAGTGCCAGATAAGTGCTGTTTCTATAAATTACTTTCATATGAATTGTATATTTTATGACAATTTCCTTCAAAACCTAAACAACAAATGGTTTTCAAATTCTTAAAAATTGTAACGATTTGAAAGCAATTGATAAAATTACCCCTCATTTTACTACTTCTCCACTACTTGTAGTGCACAATAAATAATCAAATTATAATAAAGAGTGGATTACAATAAATGATAGACTTTTTTGTCATTTTTTCAAGTAATCCGTTTGAGAGCCACTACTTTCATAGCCATATAACCAATAATTTCAGTCATTTATATCAGTAATAGAGTTATTAAAGCAGTATTTTTACGGCTATTAATGACTGGACATTACATTTGACTTCCTTTTAATGGAAAGCATAAGAAAAACATTTATTTATTGGAAATATAGTGAAAACAATATATTTTTCTATCATTAAGAGTCGATTTACATCTCAAAGGGGAAACATTATTTCAAGGGTTAGCACTGGACTAATGATTTCGGTGAAGGGTTAGCAGAGATTGAAGCGAAAAATATTTGATTATTTTTATTGATTTTATAATAAAATTTCATTAAAGGTCAATCAATTTTAGCATTTTATTGACCATTTCTCACATTATATAAGAAAAGTAATAAAATTGTATAAATTGTATATATTTTGATGACATTTGTATATTTGATACTTTATTTTGTTGTCATTTTTGAATTATAATGGTAATTGAAATTCGAGTCCAATCTCTGCCTTATATTTGAAACCCCTTTTCTGTATAAACCCCTCGTTTTCAGCGATGTATCAAAACAGTCGGAAATAAAAAATAAGCGAAAAAGACATTTATTTTTTGGCAATTTGTTGTGAAAATAATTATTTTAGCAATAATTTTGTTTTTCATATAATATTTATATTTGTAAATGATTTTAGTGTTAATTAAAGTAAAAGTTATTTCAATGAAAATTCACATAAATCTCAATGTATTGTAATATTGAGTGAAAATCTAATTAATTTGCACTAAATTTGTACTTCAAATGACTTCAAGCACTGTTTTTATTGATTCAAAACTCATTGTTAAGGGGTATTATTTGCTATATTTTTCATACACCTCAAGGGTCTAGAAATTTGTGCTCATATTCTCAATGATCGATAAGTTTTCAATTGTAGTCTTCAGTCAATTATACATTATTTGAATAATTGTTTAGTTTTGTAAACACTGTTTAAAACAAGAGTTAAATTTTTTAATTAATTTTCTGCATAAATGTTATAAACATTTGGTTTTAAATATAATTACTTATTTTTGAAGAATAAAAATAATAAATATTGAGAAAGGTTATTTAATTATGCAATTTTGTGACACTTTATAAATTTGACAATATTTTCCAAACTCTGTGTAACCTGTGGTCTATTAAAATAATAAATATAAAAGTTTTAAATATTTTGTTTGTTTTGATAAACATTTCATAATTTTGTATAATTTGATGTCATTTTAAGATCTCATGTAATAATAAATGTTCACTAAAATTGAATTTTCGATACTTGTGTCTAAAAAGTGATTTAAATCTTGAGATTTATTTTTAGAGACATTAAAAAACATTTCCTATTCTTGTATTCATTTGACTGACTCTTAACTCAGAGCCAAAAGTAGAGAATATTTGACAATTGGTTTCAAATAATAAATAAGTCTTTTTTGGTTTTGATTTTTATTAATACAATGAAAAATACAATACAAAAAAGGTTTCATAAAATTTTATATCCGATTCATAAGACTTTACGCCAAATGTGTCACACTTTTAGGCAATGATCTAAAACTTCATAACAAACAAAATAACTATATTTTTGTCCAACAGTGGAAACGACGCCAAAGTATGACAAATAATTCAACTATTTTTTGCTCAAAAACTTTATTAACATTTCTTTGAACTCCAAATACAGACTCTTTTTACTATAAAAATAATTTTCAAAATCCACTCCAGTATTGATTTTTTTGGTGAAAACTTTTGATCAAATATTTAATCACTGAAAAAGTCTTCAAAACTTAATTAAAAACAAAAATGTTTATCTAATTTACGACTAATTCAATAGATTTTGAACTAATCTGAGACAAAACTGTCAAATATTTTAATGAAATATTAATCAAAAACAATTATATCCTCTTTATTTCAGATATTTTTTATATACTGTGACTGTATTTCAGTATTTATTTTGTAAACTTTAATAACGTTAGAAAATATGACTCTGAGTGTAGTTATAATCAAATTATTGTTTGTTATGGATTGAAATTAAGAGAATATGAAAGGTCTGTCTCATTTAATTCACATAATATCATGATATAAGTCTGAAATGATATATTAATAAACATATTCTGTACACTATTTTCACTTATCTTTGATATCAAGGATAAAAGACTTCACTTCAGGTAAGATAAAAATTAGATCTCAAAACGTGTGACACATAAACAATAACTGAAAATAATTATCAAATAATAATTTTATTCATAACTTAATTGCAAATAATTTTATATATTAGTAGTTAATCTCATTTGACATCAACTTATCTTTTAATCAATACTTTTGTGTAAAAACATTGCGTTTCTCACTGTAATTGAGTTTTTACTAATATATTGTTTGCAAGTATTGAGAATTACTATTGATTTGAAGACATAAATGATTGTCTCTTTGAGATCAAAATGAGATCTAAAGATGAGATGAAGTATTTGGTCATAAGTTAAGACCAAAAGACAGACAGAGATTAATTGCTTATCCGTATATCAAAACAATTGTTACACAAGAGTTCACATTTCAGTTATTTCAGACCCTTTTCCACTGAATGTATGACGTAATGCACAGATAGAGAAAAATTTCTTATCAATTATACATGAAGTCTATTGATCTGGATGAATTTATGTGCACTGGTAGGTAGTGTATTGTTATCATAACATTTCCAAAGTTCAGATCAAATAAAATTTTGACTCAAAATATATTGATTGAAAATCACTTAGCATTTAAATCTTTAAATTCACTGTATTTTGAATTAAACTTACATTTCTTCAAAATATCTCCTAAAATGTCTTCTCTGTTGTCTGTTTTGTACTCTCTTTGAAGTCTATCTAAAGCATTAGGTTTGAATAAATCCAATTATAATTGCTTTTAAAGTTTAAAATCTATATTGTATTTCAATATATAACTGTATATATCGATTGAATCCAACTGAATGCATCTTGGTCATTACTGAAGTATTAAGATTTCTATGTTTAGCATAACTGCTAACAAATCAAAAGGTCTCTGATTTCAAAATTGATTCAATAGTTATGTAAAGATTGAAACAAAACATAAGATAAATAATTGCATTCAACAAAACGTATTGAAATTTGATATCCATTTCTAGTTTTGCTTTTTTTATATTATTCTGTGTTTCACTTGAATTACACGAAAACTCAATTCAGATCTGTTTTTGTCTGATTTTGATGCAAAAACTTATTTACTTTTTTGGCAAACCTTTCAGTCTTTGCAACATCTGATGAGAGCACTGTTGGTTAAACAGTTTTATTTCACAACATTCAGCACTCAATGAGAATATACTTCTCTTAAGATTCAAAGTCCTTAAAACATATGCAAACTTTTAAAAAATGATTTTCAGTTATCTTTTATTAATTTGTTTTACGTTTAACTAAATTTCAAATATATTAAACAGTTTTTAGACTTAATTTTAAGAAATGAAAAAAAATGTTTGAAATTATTCTCACTTTTTATATTAGATTAGATTTTATCTAAAGCCCTAAAAGATAACATTATTAACAAAAACACTGATTTATTTATAATTTAAATTAAAAACAGTTTATTCACAAATTGAAATATGATTATGAAATTTCTTGATTAAAAATATTATTAATTAATAATCAGTACTTCTGTCACAATATAAAAATCAAAATATAATATTATTTCCATTAAAAACGGGTTTACTTTTGTTTTTGTCAATTATTTTGTTGTTTAACACAATTTATTAGACAATAAAATGTGAATAAAATACAAATTTTGAGATAATTTTATTACATTTCTTGCGATTTAATGCAAAACATATAACAATTGAAAAAATATTAATAATATTTCAAAATTAATGCCTTTTATGACGAAAAGTGTTTTAATTCTCATTCATATCATGAAAATAATGAAAATAATGAACTCTTTTACCAAAAACTCAATTCAAATGTTTGAAAAGCTTTAAATAAATTCAATGAATATTGAAATCTCATCTAAAAAATCGATGAAAATGTTTGCATAAAACTTGAATTCAATTAAATTTTAGTTTTTTATATAAAATAAATTTAAAGGGTTTTCAAAGCCATGAGTTTTACTTATGATCACATGATTTGAGTTCAATTTTTTTATTAATTGTATTTTTATGTAAAAACTTTAATAAAAGCGAAAATAAGATTAAAAATTGTAAAAAATCTGCAGAAAATTAATATATATTCCACTGACTATTGTATTCTCACTTTAACATCAAGTCAATTTCAAAAGACATTTATGTCTTACATTGAGATCACAAGCAGTACTAAGTGATCCAATTTGGATCATCCAAACCATAACTTTAATGTTGTTTTCATATATTTAGACCCAAAATATGTTTTAATCTATTATTTTATGTGAGTTTAGAAAATATCTGAAGAAAAAACTCAATAAAAATTAATTATATTTATAATAAACACAATTCATGTCTTGACTGACAAACAATAAACTGATGAGCGTTTAGACACTAAACAAATATTTTCTTAATATAAACATTAAATTTTTGACATAACATACAACAAACTGATGGCTCTATTCATTAAACAATATATTATTTATTGATATTTTCCTTCAGATCTCTGTATAAAATATAATAATATATTAAATGCTTTTTAGCTTTTCCTTCAAGTGTTTCAAATTCATTCAATTATTAGTCGTTTTCTTTGCATACAATCTCTTTCACTGAATCTGTTCACTGGTCTGCAGTGCTATTGCATTGAAATCTGTGTTCAATACAGTTGTCTATGTTTTCAATAGTCTGTTTGTATGCATAAAAGCTAAACAAAATCTCACTGTAGTTTTGATCAATAAATTTGTCATTGATTTGAATTAATCATTCAATTGAATAGCATTGACAACAAATAAATGAAAACATTATAACGTTATTTGAATTGATTTGAATTGAACTGTATTTCAATTAATGAAACATAACTGAAGTGACAATTCATCAAAATTACTGTTTATATCAATCAATAGACGATTGAAATCATTATTTCATATGAAATGAAAGGAAATTCAATAATAAATGGATTTTATTTGCATTTAATAACTGTTTGAATGAATACAAAAACTATTGCACAAAATGTATGTCTAATTGTTTGCAAATATATAATAAATATATTTATTATAAATAAGACTTAATATTGTTTTTATTATTATATTTTTATGTCATCAAAATATGAACATTCAAACACCGGGGTGATTGGCGCCCGACTCCTCATAACTGGTTAATAATGTTTTTCTTATGCATTATTTCTCACTCTTTGATAAGCAATGGATTTTCTCTTCACTTAATATATTCTGTTCATTACATTCATTACATTCACTACATTCAGGGGTAGTTTAATACAAGGGAACAGTTTATGTGACAAAACACTAAATCCAATCTCCAGTCGAGTGTCTTAAGAGATCCGACACAAACCAAAAACAAAAATATTTGTTTTAATTATTTTCTCATTTTAAGGAAACAAAGGGTTATTGATATACAGTGTGTGTGAAAACCATTTCTCTTTATAATGAGATAAAACTCTTTTTTTTGATATTTCACTTCAATTTCGATAAAATAATTACTTTTTTAGCTTTTAATGATTTATAAGACAATTATTGATTCATTTATATGAAAGAAATTAACGATAATTATTATCAGTCATTAAATTGAGAGATCCAGGGAAATATTTACGAATGAATTGATTCATATAAAATATTTTGATAAAATAATGATAACATTGGTTATGTAATGAAGGTTTTGTTGAATTCTCTCTCAGATGTGATAATAAATAATTATTTTTGTCTAACAAACAGTTTTTGTCACTAAAACTAATGAATCAGATTTTGATGTGAAAACACAAATCAATAAATAATTTTAAGCATTGATTGTATCACTAATTGACTGAAGAGGAGTCAAAGTGAGAGAAAAATAGCTATCATTTGATAATATTTTTTCGTTTTTATTATTATTTTTGTGTCTATTTGTGTCTCCAAACCCACAATAAAGACTAAATCAGTGTATATTTTCTATATCCCTTTTCTCACACAAGTTCATGGACTGTGCTCTTAAGGCCTCAATCTTTTGTAACATTTGAGAGAAGAGGAGTTATAGCGATGTTTCTCAGAACATATAACTAAACTCCAGGGTCTGGAGTCCAAGCCTTTTAATTTGGCCAAAAGTCGTGTAATAAATGATTTTGACTTTACATAAGGTCCTAATGATTGGGTTTTATCTCAAACAAAGGTACAAAAGAGGAAAACATTGTATTATAACAATAGTTATGTCCAGTGCTTACAAAACGAAATGTACAGAAGATGTGATTTATTTGAAAGACTTTTGTAAACAATTGTAAATCTAATGATAAAATTGAAAAATTATTTTTCACTTAAAGTTTACTAAAAGTAATGATTAAATTATTTGATAATTTAAGACCACTTTTAATGAAACTTAAATTGAAAATCAATATTATATTCAAAAATCATTATTGATTTCAACCAAACATTGATTTCATAATCAGTTTTCATTAAATCTATTGATTTGTTAATACATTTCGTGATAAAGAGGTTTTTGTTCACATATTTTGCTAAATGTCTTAAAAAAGATTAACAAAAATACAAATTCAATGCATGTTTTCAAACATTGAATATAATATAAGTTATGATATAATATTAAAATACAATGTATTTCGGAAATAAATAAACACTTCAATCAATATTCAGTAAATTTGTGTCAAAACCACTTATGAATTCAAAAATACTTATGAATTGAAACATTGAAAACGGATTTCAAACACATATTTTAAATAATTTTCGTGTTGTGAAAAAATAATACATAAATATATAAAAAAAAATCAGAATTCACTAAAAATACTAAAAATTAAAATTGTTTTTTCCCGGAGTTTATGACCAAAAGTACAAATAGTAAAAATAAACACAATTTTTGTTCAAAAGTTGTTTAAAATTGAATTATTTTAAAAATAAGTGAAAATTAGTTTAATTTACCGAAACTTCATATAAGTTATAAAATTGAGAGAAAATTGAACGCTTTTTCGTAGAGTTGTAATCAAAAAAGCATTTTATAGGAAAGGGTTTATATGTTTTTGTGTATAACTCAAGTTCAGGTGTATTTCTAATCAAGATAATTTAAAGTTTTTCATTTATTATGATAGAATGTAAACAATTTGTATAAAATAATTAGATTTAACGTAAATTCTTGTGATTATAATGTTTATGAATCGCTATTTTAAGCGCAAATCACTAAACGATTGCTTCACTTTATATAAACATTAATTTAAATTCAAACGATATATAAATTCAACGTTTTATACAAAATTCAATTTAATATTATTATAATTTGCAAAAGCCTTCAATCAGAGAGTGATATGAGAAATGGGTTTTAAAGTAAATCTTAAAATACTTACCCAAAAGTCAACACAACTTTCAATAAATAGTTTTTTTTTCAAGAAATGAAGAAAAACTGAATTTTAGTGAATATACTCTGAATTATAGTGTATTTGCAATGAATTCTTGAGTTGAAAAAAGTCTAAAACCAATAGGTTTTCACGATTTGAAACTCAAATTAAAGTCAAATATTATTGAAACAACACTTTTATCAGAGATGAGAGAAAATATAACTTATATTTTGCTCAAAACAGTTGAGAAGATTTGGGCAAAGATTACCATTGAGTGGCGAAAGTGTTGAGCAATAATAAGATATTTAGATATTATGTCGAAAGAGAAAAGTTAGGGAAAGAAGTGTTTAGACCTGTTATAGAGATAGAGCGCAGACAGCAATAGCTTGGGTTGAGAGCCAGCGCTGGGATCTAATAGTTGTTCACTCTATGAGAAGCTGCGCATTGATTATTGAGTGCCCGAAAACTATGACACAAATAGACCTGAAAATAGACTTTTGATATGAAATACAATAAAAAGTAAAATATATTTTTATTAAGTTTTTTCACATGTTTTCACAAACAATATATTTGTTTAAAATGTGATTTTCAAACAATGACTCAATTTTTTGTTATAAAATAATCCTATTTTTCGCACAATGTTTAGTAAAAAGTTTTTTTTTGTGTTTGTTTTCAAAATAGATTAACTATTTTTCGTTTGAATCCAACAAAACTTAGTTGTGTTTCGCTGTCAAACATTTTTTGTGATAAATATAAGGGCTTTGGGTTTGAATTTAATATTAAGTTATATTTTGTGTTTTATTTCTTATAGTATTTCTCAGCAATCGATGATTGATTGACATATAATTGGTTTCAATGCTATTGTCTTATAGTCCTTACAATTGATTGATTGACCCTCAAAATCAATTTTAACTGAATTCCTGGATAACTTTACAATCAATAATTATCTGATAAAGTTTTAATCTATTATTCATTAAAATGATTTAAATATACATTATTTGTATGAATTAACCGCTCATTGAATGAGCAATACTTTAAACTTTAATATTAAAACAAAGTTATAAAACACTCAATGATATTGAATACAAAACAAATGATCCAAAACCTACTGAATCCTACTCTTTGTCAGAAAGTGCTGAAAGTTTAGTGAATTCAAGTGAAGAACAGAATATTCTTATCTCTATTTGATTGTTGGCTTATCTTTCATTCAAATCTCAGTCTAGTAATTGAATGTCAAACCCAACAGAGCCGTTAGTATAGTATGTCTTATAAATATAAAATCACTAATTAATGATTAGCACATCAACACATGAAAGGAAAATTAATCTTGATTATATTTTCAACAAAACACAAACAAAACTAATTCATATCTGTTTAGGTTTTCAATCATTAGTCAAATGTTTTACATAATTATAAAATTTTTTAAAAATTTTCTGCTATTTGTTCATCAAATTAGACTTCATTTGAATGTTTTGATAAAAAAACTATTTTTCAAATCATTAAAAAATATTATTTGACATAATCTGATAAAATAATATTTTAGATATCTGGGGGTAGTCTAGAGTAAAGAGTGGAAAATTAATGCCCCCTAGAAGTTCAATCAAAGGGAAAACAAGAAAATTATATAATACCCCCTGAGTTTTGAGTGACAATCACTGGTTTCGGAAATAAATTTCTATTCATTAGCAAAATTTTCATTAATTTTATTGATTTCCTCCAAAAAATATTTAAACATTAGATAATTATATATTAGTTATATATTTGAAGCAATTATTTTGAAAATTCAATTAATTTTAAAGTTAATAGACTTCAAGATATAAGCAATAGATTTATAGTTAAATACTTTATATTTTCATGAAAAACAAAACTTGATTAAATTATTTCAAAACAATTATTTCCGTCAAAACATTAAGTCTTATATTTGATATTGAATATCAAATTTGATGACAAAATTCAGTTTATAAACAGTTTTATTATTTATTTTTAAGATTTCATTGGTTATTGTTTTTAACTTTCATTTTACAGTAAATTTTGTTAAATTTCTTTTTATTTTATTTCTTCAATTGTTTGCGAAACCATATATGAATGAATGTATATTTACTTTGCGTGACATTTCATAATCATTTGAATTTCAATTTCATTTAAATATTTGAATCAAAATATTTCAAGAAACCCTAAAAATATCATTATTTCTAACAATATATTCATTTTTATCATTAAAACTCTCTTCAGTTATAAAACAAAACAAATATTTGTAAGAATTTTAAAATAACAAACATTTTAAGAAATAAATTATAATTAATATGAAAGTAAATGTATTGTAATTGTATACCACTGCCAGTAGTTTTTTATATACCGGTGCGCTGTTCAATAGACCCGGATTTCATAATGAAAGTGACATTAAACAAGATTTTGCAATCTTAGTTAAGTTTTTGAAAGATATTGAAAGCAAATAATATATTAATGAGTTTTTGTTTGATAATATAACCTTACAATTTACAATATAACCTTGGTAAATTGAAAAAGTATTAAATATTTGATTATTGGTTTAATTACTAATTTTTCACATCATTTAAAATAAAGGGTTTTTTATATTTTACATCAAATCTATCATTGATTACAAAATATCAATACATTAATCAAATAAAATGTGTTTTAGTTTATAATTGATTTGAAAATATTTTACTCAAACCTGAAATAAATAATTGAATCAAATGACTAGAAACCAATTAATCAATATTGTACCAAGGTAATTTATTTAGTTACTCTAAGTGTATTTAAGTTAAATAAATAATGTTATTTTTGCTTTTGATGTATTGTATAAATATTAAACTCAATATTATATAAGTTATAATTTCTGCTGTCTTCAATAATAATATTTTTAATTAAACAAGTTTAATTGAGTGAAAGCCATCGCATCGGCAAACATTGAAATTCATATTCAAATATCAATTACTAATTCAATAATTGATTAAAACTTTATTTATCATAAAATTTAGACATATTTTGATACAGAATATCAAACAATTGAAAGATCATTGCATTTCACCACAAATTCTTAATCCATTTGAAGGGATCGAATGGTTTGCTTCCTTTCACACATTTTCCAGCCTTATCAGGGTATAAGGGTTTGGGTGTATAACACTCTAACCCCTCACAACAGACAAAACCAGCAAATCCTCCACACATTTCGGTTTCATTCTTACACTCTGTTTGAAATCAATTCAATAAATAAATAAAAGTTTAATTAAATATATAATTAAATAATACCTAAACCGGTAGTCGAGTGCCAGAGACACAGACAGACGATGAATACCAAAAGTAATTTCATATTTAATACAATATATGATAAATATTAATACAATTGAGAAAAATGAGTAAATATTGAAGTATTTATAGGTTTCCACTGACTTTGAAAACATATTTGAAATCAAACTTATAAGAGGGATAACCAAAGGGGTATTAAAATCTACAAATGTTTAGATTTATTTTGAATAAAATTTTTCATTAACTCTCAATTTTAAACTAAAATATTCACAAATTATTAAATTAATCAAATAATACCGCAATTATTTAGACTTTGATTACAGTATAACCGTTACACTACAGTATTCTTGGTTAGTTGAGAGAGGGTATCAATTATTAATGTATATTTCTGTGAGTTATAAACACTTGTGAAAAGTCTTCAATCATTTATTGACAATATTTTCAATTGTTTTATAAGACTTTAAGAGAAAAATCCAATTTTTATTGTTTTTCTAAACAACTATTAATAACTGATAAAAAATATTCAATAAAAAGCAAAATATCTTCAAATACTTGCACTCAATATATAATATTGTGAAAGAGATTGTCTTAAGATTTCAATTCAATACCAGTTTATAGTTTTTTCTTCAGATTTTTTGCTGACCTCTGCTCTAAAAATATTTTCTCAAACCATTGATAGCCAAGAATTGAAATACTATTTTAAAGTTTCATTGTTTATCTCAAAACCAACAAAATTATCAAATTCAGGGGCTTTTTATCCAGAATATTACATAAAATATTTCCACCCCTTAATAATAATTAATGGTACTCTTATAATCTCGGGCAGTGTGTAGTCACCCCTGAATATCAGTGATTTCAACAATGATTTATTGCATTATTCATTGATATCTAAAACTTATTTCTTTTAATATATAACCAAAACTAAGATTTGAAGAATTCATATCACAATCCCAGGTCTCTTATTCTCAACCTTTCATAAAATAGCTTTATTTCAAGTGAAAACCTATAATATAATAGTATAATAAAGCAGATATTTTGCATTAACTATGGGGATCTTGATCAAATAACATATGACGTCAACATTTGATTTAAAAAATAATTTAATGATTTTTTAGCAAATGTTTGATTCAAACAAATAATTACAAAGCAGTTGTGAAATGCGTTTATTATTAATGATTTTATGATAAATATTGTTAAGATTTTTTGAGTAAATTTTATTTAATTCCCAAAAGTCTTAATGATTTGAAAAATAGTTATCTTTAGTGAACTAAATTGTGATTTAAGTATTGATCCAAGGTTTTTTTAATCTCTAGTTTTATGAGAATCTTTTGAAAATGAAAACAAATAAACTTTTAATGAATGTATAGTTAAATGAAATTTTATTGAATACAAACTTATTATGAAATTCAACACAAAGTTATTGCATAAAAACTCATCCCATATTGTCATGTGCTTGGGTTGGGGTACTCGAGGTTTGCAGGTCTTTGCGATATCGACAGCAAATGATTAACAAAGGATTAACTCTTCATTAAAACACTTTATTATCAAATTAATAGTATATTACAAATAAAAGAAGTTATGGATAATACTTTACATAAGTCTTAAGTAGTGTCAGGGTGATTTAACTCGTGCCCGAAATAACCAGAATTTCAGATGATTTTCAGTGAAAAAAACGTTTCAACTGAGTTTCGATAAATTATATATCAATAAAATTGATTGTGATAGATTAGATTTTGAATGTTTTTTGTTAATTTTTGATTGTCTTTTACATAGGATTTGTTACTTTTGGTTTCAAAAATTACTTAAAATTAACCATAAGTTAAAGCAAACCGTTGTTAAAACTCTCCATTGTTTTTAACATTACGTCTATTATAAGAAAGGGATATTGGTTTTGATATTTGGTTAAAATTAACGATAAGTTAAAGCTAATGATTGCTAAAATTAAGTCCATAAAATGTTCATGTCTATTTTTACTCATTCTCATTTGGAAACCAATTTAAGGATTAGATAGTGAATAGAGGATATATTTAATCTATTAGAATTTTAATCAAGCTTATATTAGTTTAAAAGATAAACGAAACATTTTCCAAATACACTGCAGGAATCTAAATGTAAAAATATATAAACCTGATCACTTTTAAGCTCATTATTGTTATATTATTTAATATATAATTCTTGTATTTTTCAATCCAATACTGTATTACCTAAAAGTCCTACGACTTTCGTGTTTCTTAATTATATTCATATAATTCACATCAAAAATGCCGATATTTTCTGATATTTTTAATGATTCCTCAGTTTGTGCTAAATATTTGCAAAATTTCATAAATAGAGAGAAAATAATAAATTCTGACATAAAATAGGATTAAATGCATTAAATATGACTCAAAATGGTATAAAAGTGGCAATCAATCAGTCATTTGTCACTCAATTAGGATTTAATTAATATTATATTATATTCATTATAATAATGAGTTTTTTTTTAATATAAAATAATGATTAGATTCACTAAAAACACAATTTCACCAGTTGTTGACATTTCTGTGCTGGAAAAGGCAGAGGAGTGGATGTGATTGCCATCTTTACCCACCTGTGCTGTATTTGAAAGGTTTTAATATTTGTTATTTTTGTCAAAACTATTTATTAATTAATTGACTTTGAAATGACTTTTTACTGATATTTGCGCACTTTATGCATTCTGCACTTCCATTTGACCATGACAGTTTAACTGTATAATCAAATATAATATTTTTAATAATTCAGAGTAATTATTAACTAATTATATATTGAGTCTAGGTCAGGTATTAACGAATACAATGATTTTGTAATTTAATTGAGATATTCTATGAAATGACAAAGTATTGCCAAAATGTTAAACCTGATCATTTTGATAACTGATCAAATAATTAAAGTATCTCATAAACTATCATCATAAGATTAAAATTTTATTTATTGATTGATAAAGATGACTATTCTTTTAGTCCTGATTATATCAATTGTTCACAAAATTGATTAATAAAGTGTCAAAATATTACACTTTTTTTGTGTTTCAATCATTTCTTGACAAAAGAATTGTCAATAATATTGTAATAAAAGACTTTGTCTTACATTAAAACCATTTATTAGTTCAGTCTTACAATTATATACAGAATATGAAACTGAACTGAAATTTATTATCGATTTTATGAAATACTGTCATTTCATAGCATACCATACCATACTGTCCATCACATGAGATGACTAGTCATTGAGGTCTTAAATCCCTTATACAATAGATTAATAATTTTCGCCAGTCTTTCAGTGGTTTTATTAAATTTTGTGTCATTAATAGTCAAATCCTTTTCACTGAAGACTGAAATCAAATGCATTTATAATAAATATCTCAAAATAACAAACAATTAATTTAAATGAACAGAAGGTATGAGAAATCAATTGAAAATATTGTGTGGGTTTTGAGTGCATTCTTGAACAGACATAACATGAAATCCCTTTTCAATAAAAACATTCATTACTTATATCTGAGGGGAAAAATAATTTCATTCAAAATCATTCAATTCTACTGAATATTCATTGAATAAATTACTTAAAGGTATCGCAAATGAACATGCTAAATCACTGTCAGCTCTTGCACTCTAATTGCCAGACCATTACTTTATTGATTGATTTACAATTGAAGGACAGTTGGATTTATTTTCATTGCGGATAAAGAAATAAACTATTTATGCAATGATTGAAATTGTATTTAATTATTCATTCACTGAATAGTTATGTTATTTATAAACACTTTATGTTTATATAAAACAAAATTGAAAATCAAATAAAACTATTCTTAAACTAAAAACTCATTTATTATTGAAATGTTGTCTTAATTTAGAGGAAATGTATTCAAATTGTTAACAAAATTGGATATCATTTCATCCCTTTTGTCGTCATTTTTGATGAATTGGATTGATATTGAGTTTATGACCACAAGAGTCACAATTTCTTTCATATATTTTTATCAAACCTTAGTCTGAATAATAATTTTTTCAATGATTTTCCTGAATATGTATTGAATTCAAGTTTTATTATATATATATTTGATATGAATAGAACTTGGTTATACAATATCAGAGCTGAAATATACTTAAAATTAGTTAACCATGCATAAATAATGTTTTTTTTTTCTGCTCAGGGTATATAATCACAACAATGAAAACTATGTGAATACTCTGTGTTCTTGGTTCATCACTTCATGACAGTTTAGAAAAATTAAATATATCAGTTCATTTTTCTCTAATTTTAAAATGTCCAAGATTAATATTTAATAATTAAATATAACATTGTTCAAAACTTATTTAGAATTTAATTTCAAAATTAATTAAGTATTTAATTTAGTAGAGCATAACATTAATCCTCATAAGTGAGTTAGTAGAGAACATTATATACACTGCAAAGTGCTCCTGGTATATTACCTCTTATGTATATCTGCCAACTCTAGTGAATGCACAGAACAAAACTACACAGTAGTGTTGAAAAACTTCTTAATCACAACAAATCTATGAAAAGATTAAATAATGATTTGGAATAACGTCTAAAACATTATATCAATTTCGCTCTCCTTTTGATTGATGTATAAAAAGCCAATTATTTAAACAAATATACAATTTATTTCATTTCCATCAATCATACTATTCATTGGTGTCATTGGATTCCCATATTCTTACAGTGCTATCAACACATAAAGCACTGCACTGACAGTTCAGGCAAATTCATTACTTGTATGTATTGAAGATTATACTGATTTTCAGTCCAATAGCTTTAGTGTTGATTCAAATGAACATAAAGTAAAACTCATTAATATTTTGAAGCATTAATTCATTGAAAATATTTGTCCCAAAAATATGAGATCAAACAAAACATTGTTTAATATAATAGAGAAAATGTTTTTGTAGTGAAAGGCCTGTAATCAGTGAATCGGAAATAATTACTAAAACACAGTTAAGTCTGAAATCAGTTTTGTTTGTGAAATAAATGTCAGAAAAAAATCTGTTTAATTAGTTTCGGATAAATATTCGGGTTCACAGACTTGAGTGCAAAGTGTGTTCATTATAGTTCACTATATTTTTAGTTGTCTTTCATTTATTGATTTTAATTTTAACTTTATTTGCAAAATCAATGACAACTGGAATAACACAGAAACGTAAACTAAGTTTTCTTAATACAGTATTTTAATACCCTGAACCTTATATTAGTGAAGAATAATCTTGCATGTCTCTTTTGACGCATGATCAAAATTATAAATATGTATCATTGCAGCCCATGAAATAAATATATCAAACCCTTTTCAAATAAATGTAATAGTTGTGTACAGTAGTTTATGGTACCATGGTTACTTTTGAAATTACTTTAATTACAATCTTAATATTTATTAATGATAACATTGTTTGTAAAACTTTTGATATTTAAAGATTTGTTTGAATAAACATTTTTAAAGTAAAATCTATTCATTACAACGAAAAGTGTTTTAAAACCTCTTGTGATTGAAAGCATTGAAAACCCAAACCATAGACTAAGAGTGGAAGCGATATAACAAATGAATTCAATTGTTTCGATACGGGGTTTGTGTATAAACATGTGTTGCGGTTCTGTAGTTGCAGTCAGTCCTACAACCAGATGATTGGTCCCAACCTCTGAAACGGGTTTTAGTTTATAGTAATCAATATTACAATCAATTTGTGAACACTTTTGTAAACAAATTGTTTCCAAATTTAATTTCAAAATGCAATCAATTTCTGATTGATTTGCAAACTTAACACTCGTTTCCCATTCAAAGACATCGATCTCTGTATAAATGGCTCCACATTTCGATACACTGAAGCAGAGGGCATGTTATATGAGTTGTGAATATATAACCACCATTCCGCAATAATACCAAACTGAATCATCTCGATCATTAATTTCATATTTTTCCCAATTAAGATACTTTCATTTACTAATTTAGAAAAAAGTAACAAGAAACAAGGTGATTTTGAAATTGTAAATAATTACCCCTTAATAGTGAGTTCAATGTAAAGCACTTATAACCAAAACTTATCCTCTTGATAACATTCTTCAACAAATACTCCCTTACCTCTGTTGACTCATCCCAATGCTTAATATACCCAACCATATCGCCAACATTAAATTCATCGAATCTTTCCTTGGTAATATTCAAATTGAACTTTTTCCCCGTATTAGTGCACAGTGTTATTGCAGGCAATGCACTCTCCATTGCATCAAATTGTGTCTCAATTTGAATAGTTGTCGGATAATTGAAAAACATTTCACATATTGAATGAATTTGTAAAAGACATCCAACACTCAGAGAAACCAATAAAACAACTTTTGGAATATTTTTAACGATACCTAATCTTGATCCTTTCATTTTAATACTGGTGTAGATTTTCACTAATGTAGATTGAGTATATTAATATAATTATAAAACAACCTTATATATATACAAAATATTTTGTATTGTTGATGAAGATTATAATAAAGTGTCAATGTATTATGGTAATTTTTATCTTTCATTCAATTAAACATGTACATAAATAAATTATTACAATAATATTTCATTAACAATACTATAATTGTTTTCAACAGGGTTCATCAAATTCTCTCCACTTATTGTGATGTAAAGTATTTACCCAAGAAATAATAAATTCATTTATATTTATGAAAAACAACAATCTAGTACAATTAGTGAAAATCGATAGTACTTTATTAATATAAAGAGGGTAATATACCGGATTGCAAATATTGATATTAAAGGTTATTTTATGTCATTTTGAACATTTAATATTGAGACGAATATAAAGTTCATGTCTCATTTAAATCCAAACATAGGAATATCACCTCAACTTTTATTCAAACCCCTTTCTATTGAATAATTATTTCACTAAACACCCCTTAATTTCTATATAAAACTGATTGTAATTCAAATTCAGTGTTCAATACCTTTCCTAACACTCAAACACTTCATCTGGTAATCAATTTCAATGAAAACAAAAACAGACTTTAAAAACAATATTTGATTAATAGTTGTGTTAAAAAACGTTGAATGAATTGTTGTTTACTGTGAATTGAAAACTGACTTTTTAAAAGTTCACTGATAATTGTCATCTAATTAATCGATCGTTTGATAAATGATTTCAGTTTTCAAAACAGTATAACTGAGTGATGAAAATGTGTGCGAAAATTGTTTTCCAGCTCTCAATGCATTCACTGTTTATCTTCAAAGGGGCTGTCAATTGAATGAATAGTTTTTAAATACGAGTATAACTAATGAATTATTGAATAACTCTTTGACAGCAATGATAGGATTGTTAACAACAAATATAAACCCCTTTTTGGTAATCAATTTTCACCCTTATCTTTGAAAATCACTAATACATTAGTGAATAGACTGTTTGAAATGTTTACGCATTTATATTGCAAACTAATCAATGGCTTAATTGCACTAATCCTGAGCCCTTCAGAGACACACTATCAGCGAAATTGGATGAAAAATGTTTGTAATTAACATAATTTGAAACTAAAATTAGTTATGAAGTTATTGTTTGCAAAAATAAAATGTCACACAAAGTGTCACAAAATAAATGCACAAATAGTTGGGACAGTAATTAACTGTAAACACACTCTTGAAGTAAATATAAATTTTAACGTTAATAGCACTCAAAATAATTGTTTGTAATTAAAATTGATTATAAAATCGTAAAAATAGACTCAATTTTATGTTAATTTTTATTAATAAGTGAAAAAACCTTTTGCTTTCGGGTCAACACAGGGTCAGGTGTTATCAGATTTTTTAGTCTAAACTTTAGGGTTTAAAAACATACAGGAAATCGCTCTCTGATTATTCAAATCTCTCTCTCTCTCTCTCTCTCTCTCTCTCTCTCTCTCTCTCTTTCTCTCTCTCTCTCTCTCTCTCTCTCTTTCCCTCTCTCTCTCTCTCGCTCCCCATCTCTCCCACCATCTCATTAAACACTCAACTTAAGGGTCTTTCCTACTCCTGTCTCCTTAAAAGAATAAATTTTGACTAATTCTGTGTCCTTCCTCTTAACATACCAGTGCTCTGACACAAACTACCAGTGCTTAGCCTCCGACAGCAGTATAAGGAGAAAACTGATTTTATGATAATTAGTCACTTATTCAGTATTTGATTGATTGACAACAAACTATTCCGACACAAAATACAAACACAAAAAATCATAAATACATTCAAATTGAATGAATCGTAAGACTGTTTAACTCAACAAAACATTGAAAACAAACAAAAATAGCAATGAATTCATTGAAAAGAGATTTTTTTGTGTTAAATGTCTTATTAAATGATAAAATCTGTTGAAAACATAAATAAATATCAAAAATATGCGAAACATTAAAAATAAATCAAAAGTTTTCTACTTATTCTCAAAATTACTTTAATTACTCTCCAATTATCTAATCTTTAATCTCTTGAAGGATATCAAAGATGAGTTCACTTTTGTGTAGTGAGAAAAACAGATGAATATATCTATTGTTAAGTGTTTTTGAGAAACAAATAAAAAATATGAAAACATTTTTACATATATTTGATGTAAATCTCAATTATTATTATTATATCTATTATTTGAATAAATAATTTTCATTACATATCAGCTATTATTGCACTGAAATTAATGTTCACAGATTATAATTTGAGCCGCAATCTTGAGCACTGTTATTAAGTAGCCCTTCCTAAATGTCAGAACCCAGGGTTAATTTAAGAGAAATATTTACTCCAATTATATTTTTATTACTTTATAACGAGATTTGTGAAAAAAATAGATATTTCTTTACTCAAACATAAGGACAGACAGTCAGACAGACAGCTGTTTATTGGTTTCAATTGTAAAAGATATACATTTAGTGGTAATTATAATAAACAATAATAACCAGGTCTTTCCGTTTTGCTCTCAGTTTTTTATATTTTATTTAATTAAGCAAATGCTGAACCAGTTTTGGGTTACACTCAAGAGATAACACATATAATAATGGCTATTATAATGGCCTAAACTTTGTGCTAACAAACCCTTCACCATAAACTCTGTGCACAATCATATAATAGTGAAATACAGAGCACACATACCGGTGCCCAACGATTATCATAATTGTCAGACAAACCGGTGCTTAAAAAAAAGGTTGAAATAAATTTGCGTAAATCACGGAATAGTTTGAATGAATAGATAACAACCAAAATAACAATAAATAAAAGTCTGAATACGTTTTGTATTTATTGTTTTGTTAGGAAAATTGAAATGATTTGTGATTTTTGTATTTTATTTTAACTACTCTTTCAATGCAACCAAAACTGCAATTAAATTCAATGGTTGTGAACACAAAATACCAATGAATTCTTGCGTTTCATTAATATTTCAATTTTAATGCTAAATATATTTTTACTGAAAAACTATTTTAGACTCAGTTTTACACTGATTTCATACACAGATAACAGTATTGCTATAAATGTATGCAATTATTAAAACAATACTTAAGATATAAAATGTTTAGATTTGTTTAAATGCTTTGATTATTAAAATGATTTCTTCAATGCATTGAAATGTGTGTTAGATTTAAATATCAATTTCCTAAAAGTAAGTAAAATATACTGGGTAAAATAACTCCTCATCTAATGAAACAACGATAAGAGATATAGATAGCTATAATATGTTGTAATTTTCATTTAAAAATATCTGAAATGTTAGTTTGAATCTAATATTCACAAACAAACTGAGCATGTATAGCGTATTAGACTCTGGTTCTTTTCTATTACCAGTATATAATAAGCTTGTTTATGTATTGGGTAATTATATGCACTTATACTGTAGATTACAATAGATTTTTCCACACATATAATTTTAACGTTAAATCAATGATTGATATTTTATTTGTAAATAAATGTTAGATCTTATTGAAAATATGTGTAACAATGTCTGTATTGAAAACTTTTGTTTAAACTTTAACAGTATTTCGTCAATAATTAACATAAAAACGATTATAACGTCAACTCATTATAAGTTTATTTCAGATATTAGTAAATATTTTCAAAATATATCCAAATATAACTCTTAAATGACTTTTACTTTTAAGAAAGGTATAAATTCTGATGTTTTAATAGAATATGAAATTAATGCTAATATTGTGAGTGAAAGGTAAGAATAGTTTTATATTTTTATTTTAAAATTCATTCAATTCTTAATTATTGTTATATTTTACTATAGATTTTGTGTTCATTTCAAACAATAATCAAACAATAATTGAAATAATGTCTGCAAACAAAGTCCTAATCATTGCTCTGATGATGGTTTTCAGTCTCATCTTTACATTGATTGAAGCTAAAGGTTGTATCAGTCGGTTTGGATCATGCAATAACTCACCGACCCAGGGTGGTATTATTGTTTCATGTTGTGATTTTACTACTTGCACATCAATTTCCGGTAACAGTATTTGCTACTAAAGTCACTATTACCTGAACATGGTTATTCAACGTGGTTTAAGCCTGATCTATTTTTTAATGATAAAAGCAATTCTAAAACACTATAATCAATGTAAAACTAAATATTAATTTATAAATGAATTAATGTTTTCTATGATTGAAATGTAGTTTAGATTTAATGCAATCAAGAGTTTAATAAATATTTAATTCATTCACTGATAGTCTTATTGTAATTGAATTGAATGTGTTTTAAAGCAAATCAAATGAAGCCTCAAATGACTCATCAAATGATTGTTAACTGAAATCTATTTTTAATGTACTTTTTTAGCAGACAATGGATGCGCTCTATTGGGTGTCCAGAGATAGAGAGCACCGGTAGTAGAGTCTGAATATGTCTGTACGGCTTATACTAAAAATTGTAAAATGAATTCAGTGTTACTCTCATTGTATTTGTGTTGTCAATAGACATATCTGTCTCTTCAGTCGTTATACATCTGTCCAAAGCACTCCTCCTCATACATACCGACTCCCAAACGCACTGTCAGTTAATAGGGTTTCACTACAACTGCAAAAATATTCTGTAGTTTTGTATTGAAACTGAATTTTTATCATTTAGTTGTTATAAATATAATACAAAAACACAATCGCCTAATGATGTGTAGACACGCTTTCACGAGTCGACTATTAGATGGTCTGGATATCCAGGGGGTGGTCAACACATTAAATCATATGAAATACCCCTTATAATGATAAATATTTCAAATGTAATGGCATTTTATGCAATGGCAATTCACTAGTTTTTAGACTCTTCACTGTATTTTTGAGTTTAAGGGGATATAAGTGCAACGAATTCAGTGCTTGAGAAACCTTGGATACCCCGGTGTTCAGTAACTCATAATAACTTTACAATTGATAGGAATTTTCAAATAATATTCAAATGACTCTCAAAATAACATTCAATCAAATAATGAGACAAATGTTTGAAACAATTTTTTAGACAAATATCTGATAAATATTTATCAAAACATTATAATAAAGTGAAAATATCTGTCATTCATGTCAATAGCAGAGCACTTGGATTATACTACTGACCAGTATATGAAAGGAATTGATATTTCTTATCCATATATACAACATATGACTACTTGTTTGACTGAATTAAATCAAGTCGTTATGAACTGACTGTATATCCAATTGAATCGATCGATCGATAGTGGAGTCAGTGTTTGCGAACAGCCTTTCCCTTATATGACCCACAGATTAGGGTTCAGGTGATGTATATTTCGAGTTTTACAGACTATCGAGACATGACTGCCGACTATCAGTGCTATTTTCAAACATAAACCTCACCAGCACTAGACATACCGGCGCTCAGTAATGAGGAGAAGAAAAATGTTGAAAGAAGAAAATATTTTGCAAAATAAATGTCTTATAATTAAAATTAATGAATACTAAGGGTATGGTATCTAATGGTCAGTCAGTGAGTGATAAGTGATTACAAGTATTTTTTGGTTCAAAAAGATTTGCATTTAATTTTCAATTATCTATTTTATGGTTAATTAAAATCAACTCAAAGTCTTGTTTAGATTTATCTTGGTTATTATTTTCTGATTAAATATTTTGATAAATAGTTTGTTTTTGCAACAAAAAAACGGATCAAATGTTTGATCAGAAAAAATAATGATTAATAACTGTATTATAAAAATGTGAAACAAATTTACATTTTTTCTCATTTTTATCTGATTTTTTGATATATAATAATATTTTCGTGGATCTAAAGGACATAACTGTCCAAAAGTCAAACCAATCGATCATAAACTCGATGTTGACTTGTATTTCAAATGCTTTGCACTCTCTATCACTCTGTGCTTTGACTGCCCGGCCCTTTAAGTCTTGTATAATAACGTATTCACTATTTTTTGTTCAATCTCTTTGCTATCTATGCATTGAAAGTCAGACCAAAAAAACACATGTCTTTAGATGTGTCCACAACTAATCGCTTCAAATAAATAGTCTTTTCCACTGATTTAAGACTATTTGTGAGCACAAGTAGTACTTATTTTAAAGTACATTCCCTCTTATACTTAAGAGACGGACAGAAAGAAAAGATATTTAAATCTTAAGCGCAAACATATGAATGATTTTTTTCTTCATGTGATTCAAAGGACGACAAAACTTTTGAAATTTAGTTTTTTTGTGCATCAGATCTGGCGTTAAATATGATATATCACTGAATGGCAAGAGATTTGATGAATGAATAAGAAAATTGAATTTGAATTTCAAAGTCATCTCATGTTTTGCAGTGAAATATAATATCTGATAAATATATAGTAATATTAAACACAGTTTGCAAAACAACGGCAAAAAATAATAATCAATTGTTTGGTTAAGTATTTAAAAGCATTAAAATCTAAACTATGATTAATATCGCCGATGAAAAGGGGTTTTTTTTGATAAATACACCTGAAATCTGAACTTTAATTGATAGGAATGTCAAGAAAATTGTTGCAAAAAATCACTTCAGATATTGTTTTGGCAAAACATTTGCGGATTTGATAGCAAACACACAAATATGTGAAATAAAGAGTCATTAATATTAATTAAAAAATATCTCTGAGTATTCATGATCTGAATGTCTAATCACACTCATCAGTGAAATGCCAGACAATAATGATTTGCGGCCACAAAATCAAGAAAAAGAGGGGGAAGTGGGGACAGGGGGTCAAAAAATTATAGTTATTTAGAGCTAATCTTTTGGGAAGTTTTGGGAAGGAATTGAAATAAATATAAAAATAAAATCAAAACTAAATTTTCAAAGCATTTCTTGTATAATAAAAAACCTCTAATTGAGAGCTAATCTCATCTTTAAATCAAATAACAAATGATTTAATGACAAGCATTTGGGCACTGGTTGTGTGGCGCATACCTGTGCACAAGCACACTGGCTATGGGCACAGAGTTTTAGCTAATTTCTATATTTTTCAGGTCAATCCCAGTGCACACACACACCGGCAGATGTTTTTTGAAGCCTATTTAATGACTGGCAATGAATTTCAGTTATTATGAATAATTCAGTCCCTGTTTTAAACCCAGAACATTTCAAATACACATAAAAACACTTTATTTCTTCTCTCTTTTTATATAACATTTGAAATACTGAGAGGAAAGGCATTTATTTTATTTATATTTTATGTCTTACCAGACATTAAACTCTTGCGGAAAACCATTCACTGCTCTCAGAAATGGGGACGGAATTAGAGGTAGTGTCCAAAAACGGAGAGAGAAATACAGAGCACTTAATAGCCGGTCCGCAAATGAAAATTGATTTCGTTATCAATCCTTATCTATCTATACATCTCTGTGTCGCTGAGATAACCCTGAGCTACAGCTAAAGCTTTATCTCTATTTCTAATGTCATTTAAGGGGAAAACATAAATATTTTTATACACTTGAAGGGGAAGTAAACAATTGGATCCAGCAATAAATTATCTGATGCTTTGACACAATCGGCACCGATAGCCAACTGATCAGTCATTATAACTGCAAGTAGTCATCAATAATATGGGGAAACGACTGCCTCTACCAGTGCTTTGCATTTACTCTTTAAACACAAAACTCTATTTTCCTTTTAATAAGTAATGCATTGAAAGAATTGGTTTAAATGTAAGTATAAGTGGCTGACTGTGCCCTCACTGCCAGCCCCTCACCCATTGATGTCAGGGTTATTACCAGACATACAGGTAAGTATGAATGTAAGCCTTCATTTAATTTATTTTTATATAAGATTTTCATTTAATTTGTTGATAGCGGGAGATATCAGACCCTTTTGACACCAGTATATAGTTGTGGAGAATTGGCATTAATACCAGTGCTCTCTGTATTGTGCTTTGAATTAGCTCTTCTGCTCCTAATTCACCGGAGGATTACTCTGAACACCAATGAAGAGAAGCCATAACTGGAAAGAGGGCTCAAAAGAAAACATGTTTTCCTCAATACAATGCCAAATGGGTTACACATAGAGAGCACAGTTAGATGATCACTGGCCGCTGTGTTCTACCAGTGCTTTCAATTTTGAGTGAATGCTAGTGTTGTATAACATTTTAGTGTCTAAAACTATGCTTGAGAGGGGACAGTCAGGGGGACAGTGAGGGTGTGATCAGACATTAAAAGTAATTGATTTTGAATAGCATTTGAAAAAATGTTTTCAATTTATGAATGAAATAAAAATTCAATAAAAAATAAATTAATTGAAGAAAAGCTTAAATTCAAAGCAATTCAGACAAAAATAGGGACAAAATATTGATCTGATATTGAATTTCAATAATACCCCTGAAAACTAAAAGTACAGCAGAAACACATAAAATAGGGTTTTTATGAATAGCAGAGACCCTTATAGTAATCATTTGGGAAAACGGTTTTCTGCAAACATAGCAAAGGATTTGTTGCCAAAAATTGACTCAACTCTCAGAACTGAATGCAAAAACACAACAAAAAATATGATTTGAAAATTGAGTGAAGAGTTTGTTTGCCAAACAAATTGTGTTTTCAATTGAATTACAAACCAATAAATATGTATTGTTTTTCACAAAACTCAATGATAAGAGCACTCGAGTTGTCTGTTATTATGGGCTATAATATGCTGAGTAAGGGGTTTAGGAGTTTTAGGTTTAATTCAAGGGGTTTTGTGTTTTTCAGATTTACATTCAATGCATGTCTAGGTTTTGCGCAAAACTTTTTTCAATTGAGTTTAATATTAATATAAAATATCAATCAATAAAAGGCACAAATGTTTTCAGCATTTGTATATCATTTACACAACAATTGATTCATATTTTTAGCCAAAACTCTTGTGAAATGTTTTTTCAATTATAGTGTAGTCTTAAATAAAATCCTTTAGATTTAAATACAGGAAAGGATTAATAGGTTTTGCAAATACTTAGGCATTGAATGACTTGTGGGAAGAGTTGCCAAAGGATTAGCTTTTTGTGTGAAAAAAATGTTATTTAAATTTAATTTTAATCTTATTATAGGATTAGTTATGTCTTCAAGTGATTAACAATTTGTTTGTTTAACAAAATAATTGTGAGAAAAATGTGTCAAAAAATAAATACTTTAAAAATAGACTTACATTTGATTTGAATCCTATTTTGTCTTCAAATTTCATTCATTTGATGACAATTACAGGCAAAACAACTCTTAAGACAAATAATAATTAATAAAACAATTATTGTTTTAAATTAAACTCACATTTGCTTTGAATCTAATATTGTATTCAAATCTCAATTATTTTATTAAACAATAAATAAAAACACAATTAAAATACAATAATTAATGTTAAGGTTTGGGAGGAAAAGGGGTATATTTTAAACATTTATTGTGCCCCTTAGAATCTATAGCTTACCCTTGAATGTTAAAATTAAGCTAGATAAATTATTTCCTCTTTAGAACTGTTAACTCAATTCCTAAGTGTTAGAAAAGTTTTAATTAAAACTTTCATTTATTTTGTAATTAGATATTTAAGTGCCTTTATCTACCCTTCCCTATCCTACCGGTGCGACCGTCAGTTGACTTTAGAGAAAACTCTTGTGATTCTGTCAACAGAGTTGAGGGAATGGTATGTTTTTCTCTCTGAATATACACTAATATAAAGAGACAAACACTGAGACAAATAAAAATCAGTAAAAGTTTGGTCTAATTTTGACTTTAATTAACCGTAACTTCCAGTTCAATGAGGTATGAATGGGTGAATAGCACTGGCAGTTGTGTGATAGAGGGGTGAGAATTAGTGTTTGTATTTTGTTAGTGAATTGTATTTTTCTGGTATACAAACACACAAATTGCTGACTGACTCACAATGAATGACTGAATCAATGATTGACTGCACAGTTAGTATTTGAATGTAATGTTGAAACACAAAACGCTTTGTTTGTATAACGGCTTGCGTTCAGTAATTAAATATTTTTAGACCACTTTTAAAACCACTTTTGGCTATATTTCTGCCAAAACTTTGTCAAACAATCACATCGTTTGACACAAAGTTATTATTTCTCACATTCCTATAAACCCAGCGATTCTGGCCGACCTTTTAGCCCCTAAATCCCTGTCCACTAATGCCTGGTTCACATCAAGCCTAGGAATTACTTATCAATGTTATACTAAATATCGACAAATATTTCAATAAACAGATAAACAATATATAATTCTTTAGACACACTAATATGCGCCAGAAATATGTTATACGAGAAAATCATACTTTCCTCTAACGTTATGTGTGCTAACTGTGCGGTAAGAGTGGACACAAGAAGAAAATTGAATTATTATAGGATTTGGGTCTCAACTAACAAATAGTGTGAATGAATGACAGAAAATACATCTAATATTGAATAACATATATAAGAAAAGGTTTGTTATATTAAGTGAAGAGAAATA
Source organism: Pantelozetes paolii (assembly GCA_034687845.1). Lineage (NCBI taxonomy): Eukaryota > Metazoa > Arthropoda > Arachnida > Sarcoptiformes > Oribellidae > Pantelozetes > Pantelozetes paolii. The sequence continues at coordinate 35,376 of JAQGAT010000308.1, forward strand.
TTTCTCTTATTTATAGTTCACATGTATTTCACTTATATTTTTGGTCATAGGATAACCAGAATCACTTTTATATGCGATAAAAATATTGTAAATATGTTTTATTGAATCAGTTTCTGATGGCATATAAAACGATGCACTTGTGCTGCAGACGCAGACACACAACACAGTCAGCCATTAGATCCTGAGGTCGATTCCCAAATGAATCTCTGAGACCATTGACCATAAAGTTTTTGATGGATTGTATTCTGTGTGAGCACTTCATATACCAGTGCTGTTTACACACTACTACTCTTCATTCAATTCAAATCCCATTAATGTATATTCAATTCAATTCAATATTTATTTGTTTTTGTATTGAAATTATGTTTTTCTCTGAATTCAACCCAAAGTACTCATAAAACCCACAAAAATACTATTGAATTAATAAATAATTTCATTTCAATACCGGATATAATAATTCATTGAATAAAAAACTATGCACTCATTAAACCCATTCCCAAATCAGCACTAATTTATTCACCACAACAGACATCAGGACAACAAACAAACAAAACATTTTTATTCAATCAGAAATAAGTTTCAAAAAAGCTATTTCTGATTCAAAAAACATAATACAAAGTGTATAACAAAAAACTGTTATATAATTATTGAAATTACATTCAATTCAAACATGAAATACATTAATGAGTTGTGAAAAAGAGTGCATTTCCAGTAATACCCTGAAAAGTTAGCTTTAATTTTCTCTCTGAGTATATAATAATATATTCTGTTATTTGTAATTGAATTTACATTTAATATGAATACTAATGAATGCATTGAAAGTGACTTTCAGTCAAATAATTCACATCTAATTCGATACTGAAATACAGGGTTTGGATAAACAGGGGATAAAAATGCAAAACACATGAAGAAGTTGTGCACAAAAATAGCCTTTTATTGTATTTAAGGCCTGTTTTTGTTGTCTAACTATAAGAATATTCTTTTGCAGCCATCGATGACTTCGATCGCTTCGTCAGCCACCGGTGCGATGCATGAGTGCCTCATCAGTGAAGGGAACGGTAACACAATCAGCGTTAGGATAAAAGGCTACAAAACCTACTCTTCAGCCCAATTGTGTGCCTCCTATTTGTGCGGACAAGACTGGAATACTTAATGGCAGTCAGCACAGGGATGTGATGCCAATACTGAAAGCCTACTGAGCTTTTCGTTAGATTTAAGTGATGTAAATGTGATTTCTGTAGTGAGAGGTGTTGTCAAACTGCCTCTGCTATCAGCCCTGTGAGCCATAGAGCACTGGTATTATAATATGAGTTAGTGTTTTAGTTGGCGGACCCCCTGAAAGGGTAGAGATTTATATTTTACTATAATATCAAAACATTTTTAATCAATTCACTCATAATTTTTGGTAACTTTTAATACATTTTCTGACTATTCATTGCATTTCTCTTTAGTCTTGTATTTCAAATAAGAAATTAACTTTTATTTTAATGTTTTGATTGAAATCTAAATCACTTTTTAATTTAAAATATTTTGTATTGAATCTGAAATTAATGTAAATTTTTATTAAGTATTGAATTAAATATCAAATTATGTGATATAAGTGTTAAAAAAGTGCTCAAAATCTCAAAACTTTAGATAAAATTACTGAATATTTATTTTAAAACAGCAATAAATTGCGAGTAAATTAGCCCTCAATCTAATGCACTGCACACCAGACATATGGACACACATATAGCCAGAAGACAGGAGAGAGCGGGGGAATGGTATTCACTGTCAGTTTGATTTCATTTGATGGCCACTACTCTGGAAAATATTCTTTTACACAGAGAGAACAGGCTGTGTTCAAAGACCTGAGCCCAACGCCTAATGCTATCTGAATATAAAGTTTACAAACGTGTGGATAGTTTTTGATCGCAAATCGAGACCAGAATTCAGAGCTAAACAACAGATTCTTTGCTCCGATTCTCAGAGTATAAGAAACTCTGAGTCCTTTCAGTTTTAGACTTATTTTTTGAGACTTTATATTTCGATTACATTCGTCCGCATCAGTGCCTACCAGTGCTTCACTGAACCAGTGATCTGTCATTTGAAACCCTATTTTTTTCGCTGAACTTTTACTTTGCTTTAACGCTATGTTTATATTAGTGTATCATAAGATGAAAATAAAAAACTCGACGGATATATAGATTGAGACAAAAGACTGGCTGACTATCAAAAAGTATAACATCTGTTACTACCAGTGCCTTCACTGCTATTCTTTCACCGAAGTTATGATTAAACTAACAAAAGATGTTTTTTAAATGTCATCTCTTATAGACTCTAAGACATGAATATTCTGTTCTCAATCTCTGCTATAACTTTGAGACAAATTTTGATCACAAATGAAATGATTTTATATTTGATATCAATTTTACTCTCTTTTCATATCTTTTGTTAAAATATTGATATAATTTCTGAAAATCAAAGAATTGTTTGTTATTTAAAAGCCATTGAATTATATCTCAAGTTTTGTGAAACAGTTTTTATCGTATTATAACTAAAATGAGTTTATGTTTACAACAAATCCAATGAAATATAAATAAAAATTAGTTTTAATTTGATTACTGTTTAGGAAATAATTGTCAATAAAATGAATGCAATATTTGTTTATTTATATAAATTCTTGATTACATTAAATCTAAACTACATTTTAATCATAGAAAACATTAATTTATTTATAATTTAATTCAATTAATATTTTAATTTTAGTAATTCATTAAATCATCAGGTTCACCAATAGTTGATTATTATGAAGGCCCTGGTGATCCTGGTGCAGGCGCAAGTGCTCCTGGTGTAGGCACAGTTGATCCTGGTGTAGGCATAGTTGATGCTGGTGCAGGCATAGTTGAAGGACTTTGTCCAGGTGGACTGCAAACACTATTTAAGCAATTCAATCCAGGTGCACAATTACTACCACCGGTGGAGCTTAATGTGCAAGGACAATATGCACCATTATAAGCGCCTGAACATTTGTTGGCCATAACATCAACTACACTAACAGTGATAACCAAAACCATCATCAGAGCAATGATTAGGACTTTGTTTGCAGACATTATTTCAATTATATTTTTATTGTTGTTTGAAATGAACACAAAATCTATAGAAAAATATAACAATAATTAAGAATTGAATGAATTTTAAGACAAAAATATAAAACAATTCTTACCTTTCACTCA
>JAQGAT010000309.1:0-38548 GCA_034687845.1 Pantelozetes paolii
AACTAAATCAAAACATATAGTGTTTTGTCCATAAAATACGGTTTTAATTTTGTCTAAATTTTGCTAACCAGGGGTTATATTAAATTACAGTAAATATTGATAATAATTGAGAAATGATTTGATTATTTGAATTAAAACTTAATTTATTATTAATTGATGAATAGATTTAACCTTCAAATGCAATATCGATACAGAAGTGACTGGAAATAGCATTTGATTTGCCAATCGGTCGTTGGAGTCAAATAACAATTACCCGGAAGTGTCCGCCCATTCGGCTATTCAGTCACATATAAGCTGTGAATCTTCACGAATGAGATGTTATTTTAGTTTAAACTCTATTCAAACAATCGTTTATTTGTTCACATTATTCAACAAAACTATTGAAAACTAAAGCAAACTATTCATTGCAATGAAGTTTTCAGTTATCTTATTGTTAATAAAGTTTATGACACTTTGTGTCTTCGCCTCCAATGCTGTTCAAAGTCAATGGACAGGAATGGAATGGCCGTCAATGAGAGACCGGTAAAGGATTTTGGTTTTTATTTATCATTAAATTTATTCAATATTCAAATCATTTACAAATAGTTTGTTATATAATATAATTTTAGAAAAAATTTTATAACAAAGACTTGTTTCCAATTAAATGTTGAGAATCTATAGTTAAGTTAATTTCAGCTTGGTAGTTATTGAACAATATTTAGATATTTTATAATATTAGCGATAACCTACAAAAAGCATCAATGTCAAGTGCAGTACAAATATTTTATATTCATATTTTATATAAACAACTCTTTATTCCTAAATCTGAAACACAAAACCCAATCATTAAAGCCTTTATACAAAACAGAGAAGATTATTGTATTTGAGTTAAGGTTTAGTTATTTTTATACACTTATTATAAATATTTGATAAAAAGTTGAAAAACAAGAAAAATAACGAAAAGATTATGAGTTTATGATTTGTTTTTAACAAATATCACACCCTTTTGTGATATACTGTTAAATATTGTTATCAAATGACCTTATTTTCAAATTCTGTCTGTTATTATCAAAGCCTTAAATATTAACATATTTTTTGTTAAATATTTACCAAAAGATGGTTCAGTATTGGAGACGACTTCAGAAGAAGAGCAGATTCTATGAGGGATTGGATGCTTGAAAGGCAAAGAACAGGAATTTCAAGTTTAGGACCTCATAGACAGTCGTCTGAGAGTCTTAGCGATAAGAATCAGGCATTTGATCCGTCAGTTGTTGTTGTAGACAAAGGACAAGACGTCGATATTCCCAATCCATTCCCAGATCTTGGGTTTGGGTTCCCTTTTCATGTGGGCATTGAAAGACCAAACTTCTGGTCATTTATATCTAACCAAAGACCATGGTGGAAAGGGTAGGTGTATAATCATTCACTAGTTGCACAGTTAGCAGTCACACTCTACTTTATAACTGCACTCAATTGTATTAAAATTATTGAAACCCAAATCCGGAACCAATTTATACGAAAATCATTAATCATTTTTCACTCCATTTATTAAATGAGTAATAATTATTGAATCAAAACAATTGAATCAATGAAAAGCACTTATAGTTAGTTCCCTTTAATAACTTTTTTCATGTCTGAGTACAGGTATTCAAACAAATCTATCGGTGCTCTTGTGGTTAGTTATGCGACAAATATAAAGTTCAGACTAGTTATGAGATTTTCACAATTTTTTGCACTTTAATCAAAACCAAGAATAATATCAAACATAAAAACAATTCTTATTTTATTTTTTCGTTTATTTATATTTTAAACAACTTTTGCGTTCAATGACTGACTTTTTTGTCATAAATTGAATTCAAAGTCAATTTTATTTGTTTTTAATCTCAATATTACCGGTAATTGAATTGATTTTAAATTACAATTCATGTCAGGTTTGGTTTGTTTGTGCACAACAACACCCAATGATTTGCATTTCAATACTACAGTAAAGTTATTATAATACTATAGGAAAGACCGTTATATAAGTTATTTGTTTTACATTTTTAGATTATCCACTCATTTATAACACAAAAGCAATTTGAATGTCAAATGTTTAACATTTAATGATTTAAATCTCATTTATTTCCAAAACAAATGATTTTTAAAACTTATTTTAAGCCAAACTTAAGTGAAATCATAAATCATTTGCAAAATTAGTTAATCTTTTAATAAACTCTCAAAGCATTTATCATTTGAGAGAAAATATGGGAAAAGGTTTTTATAATTTAAATATTTTTTAAATAGGATTTAAAATGAATTGATTGATAGGAAGTGATAGGAAAGGGTGTTTTCACGAAGTTTTGAGTTCACGAAAGTAATCTCTTTATTTGAAGTTTTGTTTCATTTGTCACAACAGACCAAACATTTGTATTGAAAGAAAGGTAATCGAAGGCAAAGAATCTTCAAATAACACAAACAATGAAAGACTGGAAGTGGAAGAGGAAAACATCAGAATTAATCTCAACTACCAATCCTTCCCTCACTTTACACAAGCATTTAGTTTTCAAACAACTCATTGCACGGAATCCGACACTTCCTATACCTGTGTCTCGAAGTAAGCATTGAATTACTAATCAATAGATTATATGAAATATGATTTTAAGTTATATTAAATAACTCATAAAATTACAGAATGTTAAGGGGAAGGGAGAACAGGACAACAATAGTGAAACACCAGTGCTGTCATGGATTTAGAAGAGATCCCATGTCTGAATGCACTCGAGGTTTGTTTCAATATTCAAGTTTTTTATAACTAAACTAATTTTTTAACAACTTTTCAGTGGATTTAAAAGATTTGATTCAAACAATGAAAGACTTGAAATCCAATCGTATGTTAAAACTGACTGAAAGGTTGGGTTTTATTAAGAGGTTGTCTGAAGAGAATGTGACGGTCTTTGCATTGACTGACGATTCCCTCATTGAATATGAAGACGAAAACAATAAAATTGAAGTAAAGATAGGTTTGAAAGTAATTTAATCCAATGACTAATTGTTGTATTGTATAGAATGAAGTGGAAACGGACACCAATTCAGTTCCCATACCCGTCCGCAAGCGCCGTGAGGTTGAGAAATATATGTCTGATACTATTGGAATGCATTTAATTCCGGGTTTACTAAAAACGGGTGATTTTATAGACGAAAGTCTTTTGTCTTCTATGAGTCCAACCAAACAAATGGTTAGAATTAATGTCTACAATAACCCCAAACGTGTGGTAACGGCTAACTGTGCGCCCATTGTGTCCGACAATAACTATGCAACAAATGGTATCGTTCACATCATTGACAGAGTTATGCAAAGACCAGTCAAAACCATCGCACAGTTGGTTGAATCCGATCCCAGATTTACTATTTTGAAGAATCGTTAGTAAATCTAAATATTTTAAAAATTTTATTAACATTTCGTTTGTTTTAATAAAGTCTTAATTAAAACTGATTTAATGGACAAATTGAAAGCCGAGGGAAAACACATGACTTTGTTTGCGCCGACAAACGATGCGTTTGAAAGACTGGATAAAAACTATTTGCAAAGTCTACTCAAAGGCCAGTCATGTATTGGCGAACTCCTAAACCATCACATAATGTCAAACACTCTTTGCTCGACTGCAATACAAGGTTACGCTTCAGTGAAGACTGGAATCAATTCTTTCGCTTCAATCAAGAGATCGGAAGATAAGTTGGAAATCAATGGCATTCCTGTCATAGAGACCGACAAATTGGGAACCAATGGTGTGATTCATGTTATCGATGGAGTGATGATGTCTGAGAGATCGCAACCCCTTTCCAAATACCTTCAAAGCCATGGAATGAAAGAATACCTAAACCTAATCAAAGATTCTGGACTTCTAGAGGAATGGGATGTTTTGCAAAACGTCTCGTTCTTTATACCATCCGTTCCTTCAATGAAAACAATTTCTGACAAAAATATGGAAAAAATTAAAAACCAAACAAAAGATATGATTAGTTATCATGTGGTGAGACATCAAAACAGTTCATTTGATGGCTATAGCGATCAGTTGTTGCAAACAATTGATGGAAATCTTATGAGAATTAATATTTTTGGAGACATTCTTGGCCTCGACTTCAAACCCCCTGTGATTACCGCCCAGTGCTCTAAAATAGTATCACCGACTGAGCAGATATGCGGTGCAAACGTCTATATCGTCAACAGATTTCTTAAGCCATCGAAAGAAAGTTTGTCTCAAATTCTGGACTCAAACGAAAGCTTTTCATATATTCGTCAGATTCTTAAAAACAGTGGACTCGAGGCTGAGTTGGCAAACGGCACACACACTCTGTTAGCACCCAATGATCAGACAATTCTGAATCACTTCTCGGAAAAAGGTGTCATATCTTTGATCAACAATCGGTTAGAATCGCAACAATTTATACGAAATCATTTGTTCCCCGAAATCATCTGCTGTTCAGGTATTCAACACTTTGTATATCATTTCAATGAAACACTCATTTCATTCAAAAGGTGTCAACAATTCTCCGCTTTTCTTGTCTTCACAACAATTCCGAAACACTGAGGGCTCACTGGTTTCCGTGCATAAGTCACTCAACGGCAGGATTAGGTTCGGCAACGCGAGAGTCAGTCAATGCGATCTCATGGCCAACAATGGAGTGATTCATGTGATCGACAGAGTTCTGGACATTAGGCCACCGATGATATCCAGTCTTCCCTTTCCCTTCACTTTCAAATAATTATCTCATTTTGAGTTCATTTAAGACTTAATTTATTTTTTGATCGAAATATAAGTATTAATAGAAATAATGATTAAATGTATGAAAGAATGAATGCTTTTATGAAATCATCGAAACTTCGTCTATATTTATATGAGTTATGAATCTCAGCCTCATTTGCAACTGTGGTCTAAGGTTTCGGATACTCCTCTCGACCTCATTCTTGACGGTATCCCCGGTAAACATATCTGTAATTAATATTAAGTAAACATTGAATAAAATTTAATTAAAAATGAAACTGAAAACGACTGACACTTAATGTGGTACAGGAGGTCACAGATGGGGTCAATGAACCGCATTTGGTCGCAGTTTTTGTCAATGATTTCCAGCATTTCATACAACTCTATGGTCACATCCATTACACAACGAGTCCTCTCCGCGTAAAACCGTTGTAGGAATGGCCCGACGATATGACATATGAATATAAATTGCTCTTCAGTTTTGATGACAGGTTTCACCTTTTCTTTCAGGAAGTGAGGCATAAGACTGATCTGTCCGACACTGGCGTTATGCCAAACCGCATGAGTCAGTGCTATTAAATAACTGCATTGCATCTCATTCATAGAGGAATGACTGTTTGTGAAGTCCATCAATTCAAAAGGGTTGGCCTCACTGTCCAGAGTTGGGCTTTGCATCATCTCTAGGATCCGGTCATTAAGTACAGACCAATAAGACTCTGAGAGTGCGGTCAACACCAAACCGATGGCATTCATCCAAATTTCAATGTTATTTCGGGTCAATATTTTGTGTCCAATTAGGACCACATCAAGCAATGAATTGGCGACAACTGACGCACTGACAGGTAATGCCATTAACTCAACACAAGTGACATGCAATGCATGAGATGACACGTTCGGGAACTCATTGAACCGATAGTCGGTGTGAGGAAAAGGAGATTTATTGCCGGCGAGAGTGTCGACAACCCTTCCGATCAAATTAATATAATACTCAAGACCTGGAGTCCAGTCTATATCGTCGGACATCCTCTGCATGTAATTGAGATACGACTCACTTAACGACCAATTCCTTGGTTTTATGTCTTTGAATGAGTTAACGACAGCCGAAACTAATTTCCGCTTCAATTGGGGTTTGTCTTTCAGTTTGGTCTCATAGTAGTGAAGAGTATTGTAAAGATATGTCAGCGGTTTGTCATGAAATTTATACAAACAGCCCAATTGGTCCAACAACTGGTCAACCAGGTTGGACATCGAACCCGGCGGCAGCTCAAGGAACCGATGGATAATAATGTCTATGAATTGATATTTTCAACGATTAAGACATAAAATGATAACAATTTATGAATAGTTACCCAAAACTGGTAGAAATCTTAGACAAACATTACTGAAATAGACCGGAAGGTACTGGTGCTGAGAGGGCTGTCCACTCGACTCATTCAAACATTCAAAATAGAATTTTTCGGGAAATTTCTGTTTAAATGAAAGACATTTTAATACAAAAGAAATGTTTGAATGAATTGATTACTCGATTGAAAGCCATGTGCTTCTCGTGCCAATTGGATTGCTTCCAGTGCTCGGGTGTGTTCTCCTTCACAAACTCATAGACACGGTTCTTGAACTCAGATGGTCTCAGAAGCAGCATATGTATGATGAAGAAGCATACCTGTGCTTCATTGCCCTCGAAGCTCCTCAAAGACAAACAGAGGAGTAGTCTGTCCAGAGTTATGACATGACATTTCCAGATGAGGTCATTGAGTGCGTCGATAAACTTATCCACGTGTTGTCTGCCGACGAGATTCGCGAACTCAAACACCAAAAAGTCGGCAAAAGTCCTCATATGTGAAGACAAGGCTCGGGCGCCGATGCGGTCAAGGATTTTATAGGCGATTGGATTTATTCTGTCGTTTTCTAAAAGCATTTTCCAAAGCAAGCACAGGAATAGAGGAGGCGTTCCCTGAAGTGAGAAGTGTTTCAACATATCGTTCTCATTGGACATAGTCTTCCACTTCCGGTACTCCTCTTCAACCGATCGCTTCAGTTGTGCCTTATTTTCCTTTTGGTTCGGGAACTGTGCGTAGAAATCGCTGATAGCGTTGGGAAAGCATAAGAGTGTGAATGAAGACCAACTAATACTTGTGCTCTGACTTATGTTCTGCAATATCTCGTTAACCCAGGACGCGGTCAATGATTCAGAACCCGTCACATGTATAGCCCGGGCGAGTGTCAGCACAAGAACTTTGTTCAGTTCTTCCGATTCAGTTGAGAACAGACCTTTCGGTTCGTTTTGGAATCGGGAGTATTGAGGGATAGACAGCACTTCAGAACTACTTAACCCCAGAATCAGTTTGAGTGCAGTGTTTTCCATACAGAGGTGGAGCTGAACCTGATTTGTTTGGGGAACGTTAGACAAACTATGTAAATGACCCAACAGTTGGATCCTGTAGTGGGCATTGATGTGATGGAGTCGATAGATATACATCTCTAACAGCGTGTGGAGTATAGCCCAGGCCTGACTGCGCCAAACAGTGTTCAGTAGTTGGGCTTAAGTTTGAAATAAATGTCAAATGATTTGTGAATTAAATAAAAATTGATTTCATTTACTCATAAATCCTTTGATACCCAGGGATTCAATCTCAGTGTAGATCAGGAGTCGACTATAAGTTTCAACTAACGAAGGGCTCAAACCGACACTCGATTTGTTTTGTGCCAAAGACATGACTGTGCGATAAATACATCAAATTATTGTTAACCTATAGGAAAGGTAACAAACCTTTGCCAGCGATTGAGTGAATTAAACTCATTTTCGTGTGAACTGTCAACGAATCCAAAACACTCATCGAAAGGGGGGCAGAGATCGACCCTAAGTTGGTATTCATAGACTTATTCCCCTGAACCCCATCCACGAGCACAGAGAGCGGTCGCGCAAAGCACTCCTGATTTGTGCTGTCTTTAATGTATTAAATGTTATAAAGGATTGAAATGAAAGCAAAGAAGTAATCATTTCATACATGCGTTGCAAAGAAGAGTCACTCTATAGTCGGCCGGACTTAGAGTTAGGTTATTGTTGTTCAGAAGGTTATCCTGAAGGAAGTCTATGTGCGCTTTCAGGGCCAGAGGAATCGGTCGCTGAAGACTCACGGCATCGGTTTCAGCCTTTTTCATCAAATGGATCCAAACAGACGACGCGGCCATTGTGTGGACAGCACTTGATTTAGTATAATCCGGGACAGGAATGGCTTCCTTCTCTGGGTATAAGAGGTCGTAGAGTTTCATAATAGGAAGGAAGTCCAGGAGTGGGTTCTTCTGTATAGATCCGGAGAGAAACTGCAGCAAAATCCACATCAAGTGCTCACGACTTTTGCGGAGACTCTTTTGACTCAACTTATCGTGGAGTCTGAGCACCAGATCAGGGAAAGACGCGAATTGGAACAAAACAAAGTATATTAAATGACTGGACAGGTGTTGCCATAAGAAGAATGTAGGACTACATCCCTGTTCACTCAATTCATTGCACTCAACATCACTTTCCGACCTTTCCATTGCTGTGATAATCAGTTCAACCAACTGTTCCTCAAGAATAATACTTCTTTGCTTTTGTTTTGAGTTGAGGGACAGCATAGCGGAGATCATATCCCGAGAACAGGGCTGTTCTAAAACGTACCGCAGAAGACCTTTCTGTGGCTCTAAAAGCTCTTTATTGTACGGCAATTGTCCTCTCAGTTGGAACTTTGCGGTCAATGGGTCTAATTTCCAGATATTATTCAAAGTAGAGGAATGGCCAACAATTGGCAACAACTTTGAGCGCCCGGCAGTTGAAACCATTTGTGCTATATTTGGTTAAAAAACAATTAAAACATAAGTTTTGAAAATATTTTCGGCGAATGACTGACCCGTCGGTCGAAAGCTATCAACGAATGAATTAATAAGTTTTGAAAACTTCTGTAAAAATTAATTTTATTATTAATTATGGATTCAATTAAACAATGGTTTGAATACACACCCAATGAGTCCATTTTCCCTTCTTCTGGATCTCATCCAAAATAAGATACGCCGGAAGTAAACAATTATTTCTATCAAAGATATAATCAAAAACCTATTGACAGACAATGGGATCAAATGTGAGAACAATTATCTTAATGTCTAATCAATGGATGAGTTGGTGGTCAGACCTGATATAAGACATTGAGTTGTTTGAGGACCGAAACGTTGGACTTCGGAGGGATTTGATTCACTTTATCAAAGATTATTTTAACCAAATCTCTGATCCCTTTGTAGTCAACGGTTCCAATGATTTTGCGGATCAAAGCAAACGAATTACACCAAAAGGTTTCGTTCTTATAGTGAAGTCTATCCGAAGATAAGATGGTCTCACAAACCAGTCTAACAAAGAGGACAACAATTGATTGGCTGTTCAGTGATTGAAATGAAGACATACTTTCCGGGAATCAGATTGTTATTGACCGCTAACTCAAGCATTTGTATCAATGTTTGGCTTTGTTTGTGTCCAACAATGTTGGCGCAGACATCGACATAGTGTCTGATCCCGACCTCAATGTTCTCAATGGTATTCAACTCATTAATCAAGTTCTTCATCGACTCTTCGTATGCTTTCGTCGATTGGTTCTCATTTTGATCCCAATTCAAGACAAAGCCGGCAAACGATTCCTCAAGAGTTTCACTTTGCTGTCAACACAACCAAAGAGTGACTTAAAGACAAACAATTGTCTTATACTTACAATAATTAGATCCAAATATCGGTCGACAATAACAACAGTTGAAGACATGTCTCAAATTGATTGTCAATTCAAATGACAATTAAATATAAAAAATACAAAACTATTTGAAAAACATTTAAAAAAAAGTGTTTTCAATGAAAGTGTTGTCAAAAGAGTAGCAAAACATTGCGTTTGACTTCAAAAGCACTCAAACATTGTCTTCAAAAGTCAAACACTTTTTAAATGTCTTTAAATTCAGTGAAAAATTATTTTTAGATTAATTTTGATTAAAAATGTTTTACTGTTTAAAAGCAATCAAATTATGTTCAAACCATCAAAAGGGGTAAAAAAGGGGTTATTTTTTAGTTATAATATTTTATAATAAAGTTTTTATTCAAACCTTTTCTCAAATATTTTTTGTATTTATTTCCTGTTATCTCAAGAATCTTAAGATTAGTTCCCAATAATGGCATTCATTTGAGACCATCTCTGTTGAGACACAACAAGAGTTTATTTAAGACTAAATTGATTTCAAAGCCATTGAAGCTATGGTTTGGTATAAACCGGTGGTCACTCGCCGTCCCGTTTTGCGGACTCTTAACAGTGACTTATATTTACCGCAAGAATAGAGCCGATTGTCAGCTAAGGGTTGACTCTATTATTGAGGGATTGGATGACAAAGACATTGAATCCATTGAAAAACTAAAAGACCGCGAAAAGTTTGATTTCAAAAGACTTTGGGATTACTTAAAACCGGATTCACTTTACCTCTTGATTGCCATAACTGTAAGGATATTATCATTGACTCAAATGTTTGACACTTCTTGTCATTTAAGAGCGCATTGATTGTCGCCATCGTTAACATAGAAATCCCGATATCTTTGGGATCTGTTATGAATGTATTGTCACGTTTTGCCAACGAAGAGAACTCTTCCTTTTGGTCCAATCAGTTCTTCAGTGAAATCAAATCCCCGGCCCATAAAGTGTTTCAGTTATACTTAATTCAAGTGATTATTGAAAACCGTTTTAACTCTTAAACTAAATCTTATTTTTTGATTCAAATGAAGAGTTTTTTCACTTTTCTGTACATATCTTCGCTGACAGTGGTTGGGGAGAGAATGGCCACAAGAATTAGGAATCAATTGTTTTCATCGATCATACGATTCGACACTTCATTCTTCGACACTGAAAGAAGTGGACAAATCATAAGTAGACTTACAAACGATGTCCAGGACTTCAAGAGCTCTTTCAAACTCTGTATATCTCAAGGATTAAGAAGTTTTACTCAAGTCTTACAAAAATAATTAAAGTTTTACTTAAAATGCTTTTAAAATGATATGTATTTCAGATCATCGGGTGCTCTATCTCTCTGTTTGTCATTTCACCAAAAATGACTGCTTTGATGATAACTATTGTGCCGATGATGGTAGTGTCGGGTGCATTCATCGGTACATTTCTGCGTAAAATGTCAAATGAAGCTCAGGCACAGGTAGGGCACAGATAGAAGGGATTATTAGCCGTTGAGTCAATAGTTTTATAAATTTAGGGAATATTTAAAAATTGTTTATTTATTTGTTTTTAAATTAACCTAAAAGTTGGCCAAAACTTCAGGCATTGGCGGCGAAACTATTAATAACATCCGAACCGTGAAAGGTCTGGCATTAGAGGAACGGATGTCGAAGTGAGTGTAATATCTTTACCGTTAAATACAGTAATGTTTTTCCTATTTATTTAATTATTGTTTTATTTATAGTGTATTTAAAAGTGAATTACAATTAGCAGAGAAAATGTGTATTGAGTTGGGGATAGGGATCGGAATATTTCAGGCAATGACTAACTTTGCACTCAATGGTATTGTGCTCTCAACCCTCTTATACGGCGGAAATTTATTATCAAAAGATGAGATAAGTGCCGGGAATTTGATGTCATTCCTAATCGCGACGCAAACCATTCAGAAATCTCTATCACAGTTGTCTCTACTCTTCGGTCATTATATTCGCGGCGTTTCTGCAGCCAATCGGGTCTTTGAATACATTGATATCAAACCCTCGATTGCCTTCAATAGTGGACTCAAACTCGATAATATTGTTGGAGAGGTTGAGTTCAAAAACGTCAGGTTCTCATACCCGACCCGATCTGAACATAGAGTTCTCAATGATTTTAATTTAAAACTAATTCCCGGAAAAGTTACGGCCATTTGTGGCCTTTCGGGTGAAGGGAAGTCAACCATAGCTTCACTTTTAGAAAGATTTTATGACATAAACTCTGGAACTATAACTGTGGACGGGTATGACATCAGGGAATTGAACCCAACGTGGCTCAGGGGTCACGTCATTGGTTTTATAAATCAGGAGCCCATTCTGTTTGGGACAACAATTATTGAAAACATAAGATTCGGTAAACCGGAAGCGAGTGACGACGAAGTGCTAAAAGCGGCCAAAATGGCGAACGCGGATGACTTCATACGAGGTTTCCCGGAAGGCTATCAAACGGTTATCGGCGAACGTGGAGTCACTGTCTCTGGCGGTCAGAAACAGCGAATCGCTATCGCGAGGGCTCTCATAAAGAATCCGTCGATTCTTATCTTAGATGAGGCCACCAGTGCTTTGGACACAGAATCAGAGGCTTTAGTACAGGAAGCGTTGGAAAAGGTTATGAAGAATAGAACCGGTATTTATTCTGATTATACCCCTCACCCCTTAACTACAGTATTCAAACATTTAAGGGATATATCACTAAATAAATTTCGTTTTTCCAATTGTCTACCAGTGCTAGTAATAGCCCATCGCTTGAGTACAATCCAAAACGCAGACGTAATAGCAGTGGTCTCGAAGGGAAAGATCGCCGAAACGGGAGATCACTTACAACTGATTAGATCTAAGGGTTTGTATTGGAATCTAATTAAACAACAATTTGACTCAAATTAATTCAAATCTCGTCTAATGTTTGACTCAATTGTTATAATAATTGAAATTTTAATAAATTATTGTTTAATTGAATACAAATTCACTCAAAAATGACAACTTTTATGTGAATTAAAGACTTTTTGTCAAACAATTGATCAAAACTACAAATACATTGAAATATTGACTAAACATTTGAAATAATATTTATTTTAGTGTTTATTCTTAAAATCAATCACTTCTTCATCACTACTGCTGTCATCTGAAGAAGCATTTAATGAAGAGGTCTGTCCTCTCTGTACTACACCTGCTATGGAAGTGGAAGTTCTGAGAGGGAACTGAAATTTAGGCTCTCTTTGCTCCGTCTCTCGAATGGCTTTATTGAGTCGACTAAGAGTCGAGCGATTCAAGTGTTCAATGGATATCACTTTGACAGCCGTTCCTGACTTTGGATCCATTCTTGTGTTTGTATTGTTTATGATTTCATTGATGACGACATCTTCGGCGACACTGGTCTGTCCTGTCTCTACATATACATCGATGAGAGCCGAATACGCGACTCCTATTGATTTGGACGTTAGGTTAGAGTCGGAAAGGGTTTTGATTAGGTTTTGGGCCAAAACTATGTTTTGGTTTTCACGGATTGAATCCAATAAAGAGCTGAATAACAAGAAGTCCTTCAGTTTAGGACACGAGTCGTAAATCACTTTCGCGTCTTCGAAGCGCTCTTTCTTCATGCAATTGATCCAAACCATGTTCAGGGGTAAATGAAAATCAGATTCAGTCACCAATTGATTGGCAATATTTAGAAGACGGTCCTCGAGATCGGGTCGAACTTCCAGTGCTCTCAAGAAGCCTCCCAAAGGAAACGGTTTCATTTGAAGCAAATTATTGTCAATCAATTCGTCTGTCTTTCCGCTATTGATGTAAGCGATGGACAGGGAGTTTGTGTATGAATTGTTTTGAATCATAAATTCGGGTAAAATTGGCCTCAATTTCTCTAATCTCTCGTAATCTCCGTTTTGACAGAGCTTTGAAAAGAGGAACCGAATAACTCGCGGCGAAGGGAATAGTTTTGACATTAATAGTGATTCCGATAATTCAAACGCTTCTGGAATTCGGTTTGAATTCAAAAGCAATTCAATTAAAGAACAGTTTTGTGACATTAAAAGAGCCTTTCCTTCCGATTCCAGGGTCTTCTTGATTTTGAGCGCTTCCTCAACATCTGATTGTTTGAGCGCTTCATTGAATTTATGAAGCAATGCGTCAGACATTGGTCCTGAAGTCTGATCTTCACTCTTGGATTCACGCAATGGTTGAGACGATGCAGGCATAGGAGGCACAGAGAAGGGAACCGTTATATTGTTTTGTTGCAAATAGTTGGCCAAAAATATGAGAGTTTGATCACTGGGTTGGATATCTTCTTCTTGCATAAGAGTCCAACAGTTGAGTGCCTTTTGAGGGTTTTCTTGTTTAATACAGGCCTTAATGAGATGAAAGAGCATTCGGTCTCTGTTTAAGTCGAAGACATTTCTTGAACAGCGAATCAATTCTTCCAATTCTGAGATCTTGTCTTCTCTCACAAACTGTTCACAAATTGTGTCTATCTTTGGAGCTCTAACTTTAAGGCCGGGTGTGTCCAACAGTTTCTTGGCCTGTCTTGTCTTCCCGACCTCAATACAAATGGCCGCCAATTCCATAATAGTATTCATCTCTCCGTGAACTCTGTTGGACGAGTCGATCACTTTTTGAAGACTCATTTGATCCCCTTTTTCGAGGAAATGGCGAATCAATTGGTTTTTCCAGGGGGTTATCCGGTAGTCCTCAACAATACTCAGGTATTCATTGAGAGCTTCCGTATAATCCTCTTTCATGATGTGGTACTTAACCAGAGGTCCGGCCATTACAGCGGTGGGAGTCATAGATGAGTAATCAATGCAGAGTTCAAACACTTGTTTCAGGAGTTTGTACTCAACCTTAGCGTCGATGAGTGCACTCAGAAGCCTAAAAATACTCATATCTTTATAGCGGATCAGTTGTACATTAGATTCTTCGCCTTCAATGGCATCGGGTTTTCCGTTGTATTCATTTTTGATGAAATCAATCGCTTTATCGATTTCACCGCTTCTGACATAAAGTGTGGCAAAACTAAACACTTTATAGCAATCTATTTCAAACTCTTTCGCAATTTTGTTCTTCGCCTCCAGAGCTGATTCAATGTCACCGCAGTTGACGAAGAACTCCATAAGCATAGCATTCATAGCATTACTGAAATCATAATTGGATTCATTCAACTCATCGATGATTTGTTTCACACGATTTCGGGACTCATTCACCAAAACATCATTTCTAAGATCATCACTGAATTTGGTTCGACGACAGTATGCCATCAAAAGACTTCTTAGTACTCCTCGAGTGTTCATACCCTTAGACCTGAGTTCAACGAGATGTGACTCAAGTTCTTCGGATGTCATCTCTCTTCTGGGTCTTGTGATGTCATCGAAGTCATGATAAGCAAAGCCTTTTTGATCGTCAAATGATTTTGTTTTAAGTTTTGTCAACAAATCGTCGGTTTTATCGTTAAAAGTGATCCGATCTTTGAGTGCATTGACTGAACCCTCGGATAATTTAACTGACATTTCATCAAATGTTTTCAAAACCTCATAAAAAAGATTCGAAGAAATCCTTTTCCGATTCAAAGTCAGTAAAAAGTTGCCGAAGTTGTCCGACGGCTCCACTTCTGTACTTCTGGCAAATCTCTGCGGATTTCTGCTCATCATTTGAAGACATTTTGTTATTTCTCTGAGTTTAGGGTTGGACTGAAGCACTGCATCCGATAAAGTGCTGATTAAATCTCTTTTAACAAAATTTACGGTTGAATAGGCCGGGGATGACATCAATTGGAAGACGTCTTCAAATCGATTGTTTGATATTAAGTGACGAATCAATGAGTTATAAGTAATAGAAAAGGAAAACCCAATTGTTTTGCATTTCTCCATAAAGTGCTCAAAATTAATGATATTTTTCGGCCAAATATAGTCCAAAAACAGTTCAGACAGTTGTGAGTAATTGGCGCCACAGAAGCCACTCATGTCTTCACCCAAAACCTCAAGGATTTCATCCTCTGTTTGACATTTGATTAAAACCGGGTAAAAGTAGTGGACTCTTAAGGGTTGGTCACGACTGAAACGTTTCAAATATGTCCGACAGTCGGAAACATTTGCGTCACTTAAAGCCAAATCCGTTGCAATTCTGATCGCAAATTCATTCTTCCCTTCGGTTTCAAGTTTTTCGCAAAATTCAATCACAAGTTTGGGCGCAATGCCGGCCCTAATCATCGCTCGGATCAACGGATTGCCAACTGATTTATTTCTAATCTGTATCTCCGGCGCAGACATTGTGTCATAGATTTTTAGGGCGATATCGAGTTTGCCGGCAAATAATAACTCATTGATAACATTCAAACACTCCTTATTATAATTGACAGACGTTTTAACCCTTTCCAACAATTCAGTCAACAGTTTTGAGTTCGGGTTCACTAAAGCAATGGTTTGAATGACTTTAAAGACATTTATTTCCGAAAAATTAATTTCTTTTTCTTTCATTTCATTCAATAATTCGTTTATCTTTTCCTCTGATTCTGGACTTTCAATATTGAAAGCATAGGCACAGAGAAGAGCAGTGTATGTGTCGGCCGTCGGTTCGATGCCTGAAGAGCGCATCCAATCCAGTGTTTGGACCGCCATTTTCATGTCACCCGCCTTTCCAAACCCAATGACCAGTGAATTAAATACTGATTCACTGATTGGCATATCTTTACTCTTCATGTGATCTATTATTCTGACCGCTTCGGAGACGTTAGCCGTCCGACAGAAGCGGTCAATCATTAGGACAAATGTCACTCTATTTGGTTCAATGGCTTTGGATTGCATTTTCTCCAAGAACTCAATGACATTGAAGTCAAACTCATTGTCGACAAACACTCTTAACATCTGATTATAATGAGAAACATCTAAATCAGTGGTTTCTGAAAGCGTTTCAAACAGTCTTTGACACAAATCTTTCCTCTTCTCTGGACTCACGTCCGACACAACAGCCCCACAGCAACGGATCAGAAGCAGACTTTGAGAGGTCGTCGGCCGTACTCTTCGGGCTATTAGTGAAACATTTCGTTAATGATTTGGTGGACATTAGACATGAAAATGACATACATTTAGACAATTCATTGAGACATTGGTTCACATCATTGACAGTGATTTTACCGATCCTTCGCATCGATGTCTCCAAACGATTCAACTTCTCTTGGAATCCATTAATTGTCTTAAAGTTCAAAGTTTTATCCAATTTTGTGGCTTTCGTTGCATTTGTTTGATTTGTTTGCAATCTTTTAATGAAATTAAATCTCAATAAATGAAAAACTCTTTGATTAATGAGTTGTGAAGACAACGAAAGCATTGTTTATATAATTGATTCAAATCTACACTCAATTCAATCAAAGGTTTGTTTTAATTGTAATTAAAACTAAATATTATTAAAAACATTAATCAATACATCAATACATGTGCTCTCAATGGAGTCGTCCAGACATGACGTCACCAATAATACCCTCCCTTTCACTATAGGCTGCAAACAGGGATATGAATGGGGAGTTGATAAACAAATATAAACAATTATAATTTAATTCATAATGTATTTTTTTATCTTGATAAATTTAAATATTCCTTAAACCCTGAATAATTGATGAATATGAAAGAATCAAGATCATATTTTCTTTTCAGTGATTTGTAAAATATAAGTCAAACGTAATCATAGGTATTGAAGCCATGAATGATTGTACCCCTGATTGAGACCATCTGTGAGTGAATCACATCATGTGATCATTGTTTGCAAAAAGTGTTGTTATTTTGCAATCATTTAATCAAATGTTTGTTTATTTTGATATGAAATTGAAATTAAGTTTTAATTTAATTGTAATTTAGTTTTCATTGAGTAATGGATAACAACATTGAAGACAACAAAAGGTTTTTATAATTCAATTGTTTTTTGAATTAAAATTCAATTTATTTTGAATTTAATTATTAATTGGTTTTCAAATCAAAGTATTGACGAAAAAGTGGACAAAAGAGAGGAAACGGATGAATGTCTTGAGCCGTCGACGCCGTCATCCACTTCGTGGTGGAGTTCTTGGGTTCAAAAGGTTTGCTTTTAATTGTCTTTGTTTTGATCACCAATTGATTCCAACCATTGATTGCCTCTTCAGTCGAGCGATACGTTTGAATCAATTAAAAAAGATTTGAATGAATTGAAAGAAACGGTTCAAAGCACTGATACCTTGGGTATGGTATCAAACACTGTGTCAAACACTGCTTCCTATGTCAGCCAAACCATGAAAGACACCATTTCTGGGATAAGTAATACCATTAACGCTGAGTTTGAAGACGACGGCTCTTCAGAGCAGTCATCGACAACACAAACAGATGTTAAGACTGAAGACAATGAAAGCACAGGTAATGAAGAGGAAGACAAGGCATTGGAGGAATGGACTACTGAACTGACGAACAAAGCAAAGGACAAAATAAGTTCATTGATTGGGACGATAGCCGACGCCTTCCTCATTAACCGTAACTATTATGAAGATGAGGATCAGATGTATGTCTTAAGTGGCGACCGATTGGTGGCAATCGAAAGATGGGAACAATTGTTGGCAGAAATACAGAACGACTCGAAGACCTATATTAATGAACCCATGGGTGCACCGGAAGACTACGAGAGTTGGTTAATGACATTCAATCTGTTTGACTACAGCCGACAAATGGATCAAATGCTTCATACAGTGCCTCACATGAAGACACTTTACACCCAATTGGTTCCCAACTCTTTATCAGACGTTGAGTTTTGGCACAGATTTTACTATAGAGTCCATCAGTTGAGGGAAAGTGAACGCAAAAGGATTGAAGAGAAATCTGAAGACAAATCAATTGAGAAGACAATTGAAGAGCCGTTTGATTCAAATCGCAGTCAAAATTCAGTTGAAATCAAAATCTTAGAAAAATCGCAAAATAATCGACAATTGGTTTGCAATGATAGCAACGATTCAAGCGATGCACTCAAGTCTGACGGAAGCGCTGGAAGTGATGACTGGGAAAAGACTGATATTGTGGTCAGCGATGAGGACAAGGATTGGGTTGAATGCGAGTGAATCTGAATTTCATTAAAATTGTAAATATATTTATAAATAATAATAAAATCTATAAATATTTGAATGTTTTTTAAATTTTATTTAAATTATGTTTTGTTTTATAAATAATTTCATATTTTTTTGATTAAAGTCTGAAAAAGGTTTCAATTGTTAGCAATATATAATAAAATCTATTAATTTGAGAGGAATTGAGAAAATGTGTGAAAACTGTGTGAATATAATGATTGGGTTTCGTGTGTTCTCAACGAAATATGACTACAATTATGAGCGAAACAAAAGATTAATTGAAGTCTTGAATACCTTTTTATGATAAGAGACTATCGGTTCATATGTTTTCTCAAACCATTTGTATTGAAAAAGAAGTCTTTGAGAGAAAGTAGAGTTTATTTTTGGTCCAAAACAGGAAATCTTTTAACAAAAGTAAGTTTTTTGAGTCAGGAATACCTGATTCACACGAATTGTTTCAGTGTTTTATTGGATTTAAATTATTTTCAATATAATTATCCCTGTTTATATGATCCAGTTTAATTGGTAATACAATCTATTGGTAATTAAAAACTCATATATTTTAATTCATAGCAAAAATTAATTACAAATTAAACAAACAATTAATTCGTTTTCCGTGGGATTATATGCGTTGACATCAACACTAGTATTAGCATTAGCATGGTTATTTTATATCCATTTCAATTACAATATGCTTTGAAATGAATATTAATGCATCAAAACAACAATTTTCTGAATTTGCAGGTCATTCCTATATCTCTTTTAAAGGACACTGGGATTGGGGCGGTCTTTGCCTTTCCCTTCGGCACTAGTGTTGTATATTTTGATTCCCAACTCTGTTATGATTTATGAATACATAATATCTTTCAATAATAAACATTAAATTTAAATAAAATTATTTAAAAATGTATTATTTATTACTGAATTGAAATAAAAAATATATGAATTGAGATTTCAAACATTTATTCAGGGTAACTTAATTAATAACTACACTTTTATTAATTATCATTAAATTATATTGATGTAAATATCAACTTGCTAATTTATAGAAAATTTTGAATTTTTGTTTTTGATTGAAATAATTTGATATAACGCTAAACCTTGGAAAAAGTGGTTTCGCTTAAAGGGAATGGAAATAAAAATTGTTTCACTAATGCAATGAAAATCATTGAAGCGATTGAAGTGAATGAAGAGATTGGTTCTCAACCAACAGAAAGAAAGCAAGTTTTCTATTCAACAAATCTTTACGCGCTGTGAATGCGATACAAAAAGTTTTGCATTCATTTCAAACCACTTCTACCAAAGAGTTTGCATTTTATTGTCTCTCTGTTTGAGAAATATATTTATTATAAAGTTTTGTTACAAAATATAAGAAATTTGTAAAATATGTGAAGAAATTGAATCAAAAGTTATATAAATATTGTTTATTTTAATTGAATCTAAAGTTTCTCTTAAATAAAATCTCAACACAATGGGCTGTATAGCAGGACTGGTCAAGCATTTGGTGTGTTTGTTAGCTTTCTTCACCTGGGTATGTTTTCTACATGTTATGCTTTCTTTCAATATTTCATTGTATTTTCAGTTATATATTGGAGAAAATATTTTTATACTTCAAAAACAAAGTTTATTTTTAAATGCGTTCACCTTTTTGTCGTGAAATAATATATTTAATGCACTGTTTATGCACTCATTTATGCACTGATTGTTTCATTTTATTTAAATCTTGTTTTTACCAAATCTATGATTCTTTAGACTCTTTATACTCTTTAGAGCAGTAGTTATAAGTACTGTTTGTATTATTTTGTTGACATATTGTTCCCAATCCTCAGAACATGATTGTTGAGCACTGGAAAGGATATAAGGGTTTATAAAGGGGAAGGGGTTACGTAAGGGGGTTAAACGAAGTAAATTGATCAATTTAAAAAAAACGTTTGTGAGTTATGTTTAGGACTTTTTTCCCAACAAATGAAAAAATATACAATTGTTTGATATATTTATTTTGAGTTCACTTTAATATAAGTTTCTCTAAAATTGGGTTAAAAACTAAAAATCAATTTTTAATCAAATTATAAAAAATCACAAAAATATTATCCAAATATAAATCTCATGAAAATATCATTAATTATTAACTATTTATAAGTTATTAACAAATTTTATGGGTTTTTAGTTTCGATATAAGTGTTAACTAAAGATATCATGAGATTATCAATTATTTATTAAATCATTTGCAGTTGAGGTAAGAGTTTGTGTAAAAATTGATTTAATTTTTTTTATATAAATATTCATTTGATATTTTGAATTTAAAATCATTTGAAGGTTTTTTGGTTTGGAGTCTAAACATGATATTAAATGATAGAAAGTCTGGATATTTTCAAAAATTTATAAAAAGATTGAAATATTTTGATTTCAAATATACCTGTAATCAAATAAATGAAAACTTTTGAAACAAAAAATAATTCAAATTATAGTCTCTTTTATTTTTATTATTCAATAAATTGCTAAAAATTTATTTCCATTCAAAAGTTTGAGCAAAAGTTAAGGACATTCACTGTTTGTCTCAATTAATACTTCAATAAATTTTCAAATCATTTGAAATTTGTTACAAAACTAAGTGAACGGAAAGTTATTTTATTGAAAGCCAACCAAAAAAGGGTAAAACAATTATAAATAAATGATTGAAACACAGAATTAAAAAATACAAAAATGGTTTTGAAGTCAAATATCGATTCAAATAATAATTAAAATTCAAAATATTTTTGAATATTATGTTTGAAATGAAAACTCAATAACAAATGAATGAATTTGTTGTTAAATAAGTCCTTTTGAAGATATTTACTCTCGATTTGACACATGAAGTCAAAAATTCAGTACTCAGTAAAATGATTATTAGTCTACCAGTGCTTAGCGCCAGAAGTAATAGCATTTCCTTTCAATTATTGAATTCAATGAGGAAATGGCAATGAAATTGATTATTAAAACTATTATTTTATTGAATGTTTGTTTCCTTTTGTTAAATACTTTGTCGTTATTTTTATATAACTTTTTTTAGACGAAAAACAGATATGACTTAAGAAAACAATGGTTTAAATCTGATTTCACTTTTTTAAAACTTTACAAAACTTATCAAATGTAATAATGATAAACATGAGTAGAGCCTGTACTGCACAGGTAGTAATTGAAAACATAAAAAAGGGTTCATTGTATGAAATAAATGGTAAGACAGTCATAAATATTGTCCATCAGATCCATAGATAACTGTTATGATATCTAATGGATAAATGACCCAATTGTTAGGTCAATGGTTGTATTTCGGTGATTGTAAATATGAATGAGCACGCTCATTTTATACTCATTTTATTCTCATTTCAAACTCATTGCATACCAAGTCTTGTTCTCTTTTGCTTAAAATAAATCATTTTTATGAAAATGTTTTTAAATAAAAGTTATAATGAATTAAACAATAAGTAAAAAGAGATTTATTTGTTTAGTTGACGGGTAGTGTAATAATCGCTTATATGTTCTGGATATTGGGCACATCACCCAACATGAAAAGGCTGTTTACCGGCACTTTAGTGAGTATTCAAACTTGAAAGCTGTTTAACCTTTTTCTAATGTCTGTTCATTAATAGCCATTGACTTATGTCGGTCTCGGTTTGGGATCTCTTTTATTCTTCAATGGTATGAATTTAATTGCTATCAAATGTTGACCATTAAGTGATTCAATGCTTTTTAAAGGCCTGTTAGGTTGGATGGGTTCATACAAGAGAGGCGGCTGTTTGCTTAAAATGGTATTTAATACTACAATAAAGTCTTGTATTACTCACAAAACAATTACTTATATGTAAATAGAGCTCAACTTATAGTGACTTTAATGGTTACAAAATTACATACATTTACAGACATTTACACACATTTATTGCTCATTATATTAACGCCTAAAGCCTTCAGTAATTAATAAAATCTTTATTTAAAACTTTTATTTAACTTTTCTTTTGTTATCAAAACCTTTCACTAAATTATAAATTTCATCCTTTAATGGATGTCTTCAATGAAATGATAGCATAATAGGAGTGAATCAGAGATACATTGCTTTTGATATGGTTTTGAATTAATCATTAAGTGCACAGACATATGAATAAAATCGTAGATTTGTTTTATCAAATATAAATTATACTGTTAATAAATGAACAAGATAAAATAGTCATTATTTCAATCTATAGTTCCTGTTTTTATGCGTTTTGACGATTGCTGCCGAAATCGGAGGCATTATATCATTGAGTATTTTAAGGACTAAAGTGTCAGATATTGTAGAGCAGGGTTGGGATGAAGTCAACCAAAGAACTAGAAATTTAATTCAAGATCAGGTTTGAGTCAACTTTTGTTTGTTTTTATCCCTTTTTGTCTAATCTTTTAATTAAAATCATATAAAATCAGTTCCAGTGCTGCGGAATCGCAGGTTTGAGTGAATTTGCGGCTAAATTAGACCCAATCGACGAAAGTTGTTATAGGATTGAAATGATTAGGAATACTACTGATCCAACACAGGTTACACTTGTTAGAGAACCCAACAGGGTGAGTCTTTCATTGATTTAATTATTGATAATTATTTCATTTATTTTCAATTAATTTATTGAATATAAAGATTGGATGTAAAGATAAATTAGTTGATTGGATATTCGTCCATAAAATGACATGGATTTCATCCTTCGGTGGATTTCTACTGTTCCAGGTAAGGGATAAACATTGTTTTATTTGATAATTGCTTTCATAACTATAACAGCTTTTCACTGATTACTCGAAATATTAGATATAATGAGTGAATAAGTCTTTTAATTATCAATTATTATATAAAACTTTGAATAATTTTTACATCCCTTTCCTATATATTATCATTGATTGAATCAAATTATGATTTAATTATTAAAATAAGGGGATATTAAAGATAAAATTGATTTTAAGGGTTTATAATCTCATTGAAATATAATTTAATTGAATATATCCTTGGTGAAATTAGATTTGTCCCAAATATCAAACCGATTTAATGCTTAATATAAACGAATGAATAAATCATTAATTTTAATGCATTTCTATAAATATTTAGTCATTAAATATAAGTTATGTAAGTTTTAGTAATAAATATATCGTTGACATAATGACATTGATCAGATATTTAGGATGACCTGTGTGTGTAGTCGAGTAATTGAGTTTTCATTAAAATTAAAATTCATTCAATGAATGCCTGAATTCATAGAAATTTAAAATTTTTACATTTCCTTTCACTTTGAAAAGGTTTTGACGGTATTATTAAGTGTTTCCGCAATCAATCACTTGAAACTCCGGAGCTCTTCAATGGAGTCCTTGGATGAACACCAGACCATAACTTATATGTAATAATAATATGTCTTAATTTTGATCATAAGTCACAACCCGTTTGACACAAACTCATAAAAACAGTACATTCGAGTAAATCCTGTAAAAAGTTTTGTGCCATTAATTTGCTGTTAATTTACACACAATTATGTGTCGAAACGAAAGCACTTTACTGTAAATACAATTGAATTCAAGAGTTATTATAATAATATTTAAAAGCAATTGAAACAATGAATTCATTTTTAAAAAAGATCCAATGTATAATTACTTTTCACTGAAATTATAATATGATATTAATATTCAATATTTATTATTGTTTTGACAATCATTACAATTAATTACAATGTTTTTCAAATGCAATACAATTCACAATAAAATTTCAATTTTTAAATATTAAATCATTATTTAATTTGATTCACACTTTGGACCGCTTTCTCAGTTATGAAACCAGTATTTCTTCATTTGAATCACTCATTCATTGGAAGACTATTTGAGATTTAATATTCAGTTTTAACACAATATATGTTATATAATGGAAGACATAGTGTAATAGAGATTCACTTTCTCTTATGTTTTTATAAGTTTTGTTTCTCTTATGAAATGTTATACAAATGATATGCAAAAACAAATTTAACAAACAATTAAACAATTATTTAATTATTGTATTACTAAACGATTGCAAAATTGCGTTATCAGTTAGAAATCACATTAAATTATACCCAGTAAGTGGTTTGATAATAATCCAGGGTTAAAACTTAGTTTTATAGGAAAGTGTTAATTCAGTTTTTTGTTATTGAATTTCATTACGAAAACAGTTTTTCAAAATATCAGTGGTTTTGATTGAATACTAATATTTATCGGAAGCACTTTGAATTACAAATGCACCTGAATCTAATTAAGCTATCTGGATTACCTTTGTGTCTAATTATAAATGCATAAAGCTGCAGACCTCAAAGGGTTATTTTTGGATGAAATATAATTTGCCTTGTTTGTCAAAAAAGATTGAATTATCCTCAGCCAGGGCTCTATTTAGTCTCTATTACCAGAATAGGTTACTTAGGATTCAGTCAAACACTTAGATTTGATTAAATGATGAGAAAAGTTGTTATTTTAATGAATATTTTGTTAACTTTTTTTCAATAACTTTATTGACATTGAAGTCAAAAGTTTAAGAAAAAGTCATTTAAAAGATATTAATATAAAAAAATAAAATTAGTATTGAATTCAGGATTTTGTGTTCATTTTCTTTAATTAAGGTTTATTCCCAATATTTGTGTCAATTGATTACTTGATCACATATTTACAGCTAATCATACCTTTCACCTATCATTAATGTCAATGCAATTAAAATATAGATAATTGTTTCATAAAAATGATTGCAATTAAACTACAAATGTAAAAATATTTCATTAAAATAACAAATTTAATCATTACTTTCATTAATCAAATATAAGCCCTTATTTACTGACCATTTGATAAACTTAACTGACTCTGAACCAATAAATAAAACATTTCGATTGAAAACCCATTTAAATGAGAAATAAATCGTTAAAAACTCAATAATTTTAATCAATATTTAAATAATTTTTGTTTGAAAGCCATTAAAGAGGTTTTGATTGAAATGATTATAATATCAGAAAAAGAAAATTAATTTAAGATTTATTTATAATAAACTTGTATTGAGTTTCAGTCCTATAGTTAAGAGTCGTTAAGCTTTTTATAGACCGAAAGACTGACACAAATGTATTTTATATGACCCTTAATATTGGGGTCAAACTGTCTGTTCAACTAATTGCAAATGTTATGACATATCGGACACAACACTGTTATATCATTAAAACATTAATCCCGTTATGTTTAACCTCTGGTCTAAAGTCAAAGCAATTCAATGAACTAAAGATATGTTTTTCACTAATGATATGACAGTTAACGAAAAGTATTTTCAATTATTGTTTGACAAATATATTGAAATTTTTTGATAGATTGCTGTCAACGCAGTGAATGCTTTCCAACACATTCTCAAAGATATGATAATTAGTTATAAGACTATAAATGTGTTATATTTTTATGTCATTCATATGTTTTGCTATTATTTTATGTATAATTCATATAATTTTTATATAATATATGACTTTAAGGCTTAAAAACCTTAAAATAATTTATACTTCAAAAGAAATGATTTTTTATAACAAGAGATGAATCACTAAAGTCTATAAACTTAACAAAATATATGATAATTGACTGCAAATAAGGATTACTTTCAGTTATAATGTAAACATTTTCACCCAAATGTCACTTCAGGTACAAATCAAATGATTAAACCCATTGAAGGAATCGTCTAATTAACCAAATGTTAGATTGTATTCAAACATAACTACCCTTGTATTGGATGTTGACCTGAATATGGCAACGGTAGGTGATAGGCGTCTACCAGTGCTGAAAAGCTGGTGAATATTCCGATTACACCACAGAAGACACCGACGCATATGATAAACACTTCCCAAGTGATTGTATTGAAGTCCATTGTATTCCACTTCAGTTTCATATGAAAGAAGCAAGGCCAAATAAATGATAACATTGTTCCTGTGAATGAACCTATCAGTCCCATCAAGAGTGCAAAGTGTGGTATCGATACTGAAATACAAATGATTTATTGGTTTTAATTATTATTGAATTTACTTTATATGGGATCACATACTGGCCATAAACATGATGAACAGCACCAGTAACACCTTAAGCGCTACCGCCCATACTCTTAGATCATTATCTCTGGCCCAACACGTAGGGAAGGGTTGAATTCCTTCCCCGTCTGGTCGTTGATCAGTAGGTTTTCCCCGAAAAAATGCCGATTCTATGAGCCCTGAGACCGCGTAATAGGGAAGAGGATATGAAAGCAAAGCTTTTACCACAAGAGTCAGATTCACTAAAATCTTGAACCCCTTTGTCGGCAAATTGTTTGTTATGACTTCCTGTGTCTCCTCACCAAAGGTCATGAACCCTATGTATGCAAACAATCCCTAAAATAAGGATAAGATTTTGATTACAATTGAGTGAATGAAACAAATCTTAAAGTCATTCATACCTTGAAAGCCGCGGCCGCGATGTGACTCCAATCAAGCATACAATGAAACTGAGACGGGTCTCTCATATTGCCTTCAAGGCTAGGGAGGAATATTTGTGATGTATAACTGAAGACAACGATTCCTAAAGTGATTGGGAATGTCTGGACATCCAAACGGAATGTCACCTAAAGTTAAAAATGAATTCATTAAACTCTTTGACATTTAGCTGCCATTCCATGCCTTAGACCACTGCCAGTCCCCTATGTTTATGAAACAATAGCCAAATATAACGATATTAATAACGATGTGAGTTATTGTGCACCAGAAGCTGGAAAGGTATGCTTTTTATTAGTTTTATAAACTTTAATTTAAACAAAAACTTTTAATACCTTAGAGTAGAGACCGAGTGGAGATCAGTTATGAAAGCACAGGGAAGTAAAAGCATAGTACAGATCATCATCCATGACCTCTGGTCTATAGTTCCTTCAGGAAATGAACCGATGAGTAGATCTCCGCAAAGGACGACATAAAGAATGCAAGTCATCAACAGCTCTATGATTTGAGCCGTGTTAACCAACTTTCCCCCGTATTTCTCACCAATACATTCCTGAGCTATACCAACATAACTATCCCTCACTCTAATAATCTGTCCCATCTCATTCTGTTCGTAAAGACAGTCCACTAATATCTTTCCGGTATAACAGCAGATATACGCAACAAATACGAGTGAGAAGACCCCCCAATACCCCCCGTGTAGGACAGCGTAGGGAAGGCTCACTATAAACATCCCCTGAAAACAATCAATCAGTTGGTTATCCATTCAATATTCAATTTGACAATAAATACTAACTTGAATAGCATTGGTGACATTCCACCCAGCCTGCCATTCAGATATTTTAACACCAGGTTTACCGCCTTCGCACCCGAATTCACCCATTCCTTCACTATTGATCATTCCATTCATTTTTCCCTCGCATTCATCCATTTCACTGAATTCACTGAACCCCTCTGCCGGTGCCGTCTGGCCGTCCGGCCGATCAAAGCTTCTGAAAGAAGCCATTTCGTGGTCACCCCTGGAGTGTCCATGTCTATTGAAGTGGATCTTCTCTGCGGCTTCAGTGCAAGCACTGGGCAATGATGTCTGCACTTTATCTTTAATTGTGTGCCAGACGTCAATCATTTGTCCCAATTTTTGCTCCATTTTTGGGTTAATTTAATTTCAAAACAAAATATTTAACAAAAATTATATTTTCTTTTATATTTGAGATAAACTTTAAATAATTATTAATAAATCGTTTGTTTTATTGCTTTTGAATTGAGTTTGTATTGAAATAATCACAAAAGTGTTGTATTATTGGAAGACTTGAAGTGATTTTCAATAGTATTTAATTCAAACTTTCATTTCGGAAGACAATCAATAACTTTGAAATGATTTTCAAATCAATTATTGATTTTTATCACAATTTATATTAAATTTATATCTTATGGAAGACTTCGTTACAAATCCTTTGAATATTTTACAAATCAATGGATTGTTTAGACGTTTTGTTCATATATTAAGGCTTTTCTTATATTTCATATTCATTAACAGATATTATTTGCAAATAATTATCAATAATTTAAATGTTTTTCAATTTTCTCATTATATCGACGAAAGACAAAGAATTTCATTGAAATAATGACTTTTTGGACGATTTGATGCCTTTTTAGAGGAATTATTATCAGAGTTTGAGTTAGGATTCACTGACTTCTTGGCATAAAAACCAAATATAATGAGTTCAGCACAAGAACAGCACAATTCCATCGCAAATATGATTTCTAATTCATATCATAACACAATTAAATATTTATAGTTTTAAACAATAAAACGTTAAAATCAAATGAAATATCGTTTAAATAAACTCAAATTCAATGACTTTCAACAGTAATTGAAATCAACGTTAACTTCACTTTAAATGATAACAATTGAATGAATTTTGATTAAAATGAAAGAAATAATAATAATTTAATTGTATTTAACGTTTGGAACATTAGATCGGATGTGAATGATGTGAATGAAAGCGCATGTGCTTTGGATGAGAGGATGAGACGGATCTGTTTGTGAGAAGTATAACACAATGTCTTTTTTCATTTAATATATATTTAAATTGTTTTAAACATTTAAACCAACAATAACTTCAATATTGATGTTTAAATGTTTAGTATTTTATATAATTTTAGTTTTTTTTTTCAATTTAAAAAAATCATAACTAAATTGAAATCAATTAATACTTTATTATTAAATCATTCATTAATTGTCATAAATTTTTGAAATAAAATTTCAATTGTTTGTTAAAATTAGTTGACATTATTGCTATACTTTTGCTTTGCCTAATGTAACTAAATATACTGGAGCATTTAATGTTCAATTTGTCCACAAAATTGAGTCGGATTTTAATTATTTGTTATAATATTAAAAAATACTGAAAATATAGTTCAAAATTAAATCACATTTGATTTCAATTATAGAAATCTGAGTTTGTTTTAAGATTTTGTCAATTATTTAGTTTTTGTCTAAAATTATAGTAAAAATACAGAAAATTGTTTAAAACTCATATAAAATAGATTTTTATAACAAAAATAAAACATTTATTTATTATTTTACACAAAAATAATTGATTCATAAAATGATTGTATAATTTCTATAAATTTCTAATAAATGAGCAAAACTTTGTGAATAAGACATGAATTTCATTTCAAATGCTTTATATTTTTAAACTAAATCTTAAAATTAATAAGAAATGAAAAAATTGCAAAAACTTTTGAGATGTGAAGAGTTATTAAGAGTTAGAGGTTTGGTATTGATTTTCATATTACCGGTAATATTTCGAAACCTCTCTTCACGTAAACCTAATGATTACAAAATAAGCAAAAATCATAATCAAATGACAATTAAAATACCGACAAAAATACTGCTTCCTTACACACCTGCCCACCAAATCATCAAATATATTGAAGGGTTAATGGATTTTATAAATAGATAAATGGATAACAAATGTTGAAGGAAAGGGTGAGGTAAGGGTTAGGCAAGAGGTGCTTATTCTGGTCATACAGTGTATGTATTCCCTATTAAACCTGAATATAATTATTGAAGTATTGATTAAAACTTTTAATAATTGATGAAAACTGTGAAACAATTGAAAACATATTAAATATTAAAATAATTTATTTTTTAAAATGAAAATTAAAGTAAAATAAGAAAAAAGTAAAACTAAAACCCAAATCATTCAATCATTCAATCATTCAGTCATTCAGTCATTAAATCATTCAATCATTCAGTCATTCAGTCATTAAATCATTCAATCATTCAATCATTCAATCATTCAGTCATTCAGTCATTAAATCATTCAATCATTCAGTCATTCAATCGTCATTTTCTTGCATTTCTTCAATCAATTGCTTCCTTTCCGCCGCTCGTCTCAGATTCAAAAGCACTAGACTTTCATAATCTGAACTAAAACTATGATTTTGTCCTAAATTTGTATCAATTGTTTCATTACTACTAAAACTGTTTGCGAAATGCCTTTCCGTTTCTTTAGGTTTGTCTTCGGGATGATTATCGCCGACCCATTCAATGGCAAACAAGTCTTCAAATCGATGTCTATTTTGATACACATTTAGTGATTGTTTATAGTCTTTGAATTCAATTAAAGCTTTTTTATTGTTTTTGTTGACAACTAAAGCCACGACTTCTCCGAAAGCACTTAAATATTGTCTCAGATTTTTTTCATTGAATTCAAAAGCTTTTGATTTTTTAGTTAATTTAAATTTAGGCAAAGATTTGCTTTCATTTAACTTCAACTCAAACTTCAGTCTCATTTCGGCTTCAATTTCTTGTCTAAGGATTTGGTTTTCGGTTTCCAATTGTTTTGATCCCTCTTTTCGTAGTCTTTCGACCTCTCGTTGCAATGCATTCATAGCTTCGGTCTCTGAGAACACATCCTCTTTGGCCGCCCGTTCTCTGGCCTCGAGATCGTCCTTAAGTTTCTGTCTCTTTTGATCCAATTTCTTATGTCTGACAACATTAGCCTTTCGGGCCTTAAGTACTCTATCGTATGCGGCCTTCAAATGAGACAATCATTCAATCAATTGATTTCAAACAACCGTTTCATCAAATAATATATACCTTTGCCGTCGGATCCAACAGTATTTCCAATGCTTTGGACAGTCGGTGGAAGAGTTGGATTGCATTGGGATTATCGGGGTTTTTGTCGGGATGGCATCCCAGGGCTAACCGACGGTAAGCGGACTTTATCTGTTGGTAAAGCAATCATTGCATTGAAATGAAGACAATTGAGTGCTTAAGACATACCTCTTGTTCTGTGGAGTCATAACCGATGGACAGGACTTCATATAAATCTTCTTTCATTAAATCAGACATTAATTACAATTCAATTGTCGTTTCAATCCTTTTATCAAAAGTTTTGAGTGAAAAGTGTTTTTCAAATCAAATCAACAAAACATCAAAACATTGAATCAATGACTCAATAGTTGGCGACACATGTCGTCACTACAAGTGCTCTTCAACTCTGGGTTTCATTGAAATTGAAATATTCCTGAATAAATAGTTGGGATATTTCTTGTGTTTAGATATTTATCATGATACTTTATGAGTTAATAAAATGACATTGTTTCTTTATTATTCTATAACACGTTTCTCAAATATCGCATACATTATGTGTTGAGTATAAAGTGTTTACACTTTTAGTCAAAGTTATAAAATTTTCATTTCCTATCATATCTCGTGTAAAATGCAGTATAATCTGATAGGAACCGGGTCATCATCATTAGTCGACACATTTTCCTTATTCCCCCTAAGTTTTGAATATCTATAGGTATTTGATCAAGATAAGGTTGAAATTCAAAAATTTTAAATCAAATGTTAAAAAGTGCCACAAATTGTGGGAATCGTTGCAAAACTGTTAAACCATTTAAAGTTTAACTTCACTTCAATTTCTGTTACAAACAATCATTACTCAACTCATTCTGATTAAGCTTTGTTACCACTTATAATAACCCTGGTTAACTTATTATTTGAATTTTAAATATTTTTTTTTGTGATAATTAGATGCTTTGATATAATTAAGGGGTAAAAGGATTTAAATTTAAATTCAGTTTTTAAATATTATTTAATTTTAAAAATGAATTAATTTTGAGAAAAGTTTGAAATAAATTAATGAAAAGATAATTATTTAATAAATATTTGCGAAAATGAATAATAGATTGAAAACTTTGATTAACTTTTAAATTGAATTCTTTTCTCACATTTGTTTGAAACAAAAAGCAATTTATTATATGAATTGAATGTAAATTTATTCAAATAATGCTTTAAAACCCCTTTTAGGCTCATTTCTGACCCCCTTTTGGCTTAATTTAAAATATTGATTAGTTTTTCAAAAATAAACTAAAAGTTTATTTTTATCTCTAAAAACAAATTGTGAAATGAATTTAAGACTAATATTATTGAATCGATTATAAGTTTTATTGATTTCAATCAAATGCTTCCTAAAAGGGTTGACACAAAACAAATCAAAATTACAAATAATATATTTAATAATAATATTAATAATTATTTAAAACTTTATTTTCATTTTTAAGACAATTAATAAAAATCCCATTTCTTTCCATAAATACGTTATGTTTTCGGAGATTTGCTTCAAAACTGAATTTTTATTTTACTTTTAATTATTGTTTTTATGTGTTTTTAAGCGTCTATTTTGCCCACAATTTTGTTCGTCTGAATAATGTATTTATGATTTTATATAATAATTAAGTTTAAAATCAATTATTTATAATAATGTGTGGAAAACATCGAAAACAGTCACAAATATTGCCATTTGTTTTGAACATTGAATTTATACAAAAAAATGAGATAATCTCTGAGTGTTTTTAAACTTATAAATGATTTGATGAGAAGTTTATATCGATTTTCGCTTTTATCATACAATTTGAACATTGAATCTATTATTTAATGATAAATTAGGGCTCAAACAAATACAACCTTTTTCTCTCTCTTTGTAATTATTATTCAATTATTTTAATCTTAAGGTTTGGTTCAAATGCTCTCTTCTATTGTTAACATGAATTCAAAGTCAGACTTCAATTTGTTTTTATTGACATTCAATCAAAAAAGTCTTTCAACTATTTAAAACTCATTTTCATCTGACACTCAATGACATAAAATAATTTCCACCGAAAGCACCGAAATATCAATAAAAATGCTTAAAATTATCTTAATTTTCTGTACAATTAAAGGGGGTTTTACGCACAAAAAGGGGCGAAAACCAAAATTAACTTAAAATATAATCATCGCTTGAATTAAAAACATTTAAAATTAATTAAAATATTTAATAAATGAATGAATTTTTCGTTTATTTCTAAAGAATTTGATAAAAGACTTGAAAATAATATAAGGATTGCAACAAATGTATGATATATTTGGCCTCAACTTAAACGGCAGTCAATTCAGTCATTAATAAAACTATTTAAGCGTTTGTCTCAAAATAAACACTAAATATAATAATAATAATCAAAAAATCATTTTATGGCTAATAAGTGAAGCTTTGGTTTATAACTGGAGTTACGATACAATCAATTAAATTATATTTGAATTTATGGCCAAACAGTGAAGAATACAATATATTTGACAAAATGGTTGACAAAAATGCAAATGTTTTGCCAATAAATGAAAATTTGAATTAAATTTTGAATATTTTGTTTGAATTCTGGTTACAGTTATGTCAGTATTGCGTATATATTGATGTATTGGTGGCACAGGTAGGACACAGCAAATGGTCTATTTTTTGACTAAATCGATCTCCTTCTTGGTGTCGATCTGAGCACCCGTAGTATTGGCCACATGAGCACCGGTAGCCGTTTGGTAAGTACTTAATTGCTTTTCGAGGTATTTGAGCGACTCAGTCAAGAAGTTCTGCACTGCTGTCAGCGCCGCCACAATAGCCGGACTCCCGAAGCCGTGTGTAATCAGTGAGAAATGAGTCAAATTTCTCTGAATATTTGGCTCTAATATGGTTTGTGGCCGAGTATTACAGAGTGGCGACCGGTCCTGATTGAGCAAATCTATGAACTCCTTCAACGTTTGTCTGCAATAAACACAACAATAGGTATAAATTAAATGCAAAATAACTTCAAATCATATAAAAAGAGAAAATGTCTTATAATCTGAAATACATTTTGCAAATCAGTCAACACTTTATGTTTTGATAAAAAGTGAAAACAAATAAAACAATTATTTCTAAAAACAGCGAAACAGATACAAAACTAAAACCTTTTGCACAGGTATTAAATGCCATTATATTTATGAATTCATTTGTCATCTTATCCCTACTTTTAATAACTTATAACAACAAAACTCCTCCTCTTTTGGTTCAGACAACAAAAATAAATGATTGAAAATCAGTTAAACTATAAATACGTTTAAAACTTAAAGAAACTTTGAATTCAATTAAAATTTCTTATCTTTTCTTAAATAGTCATAAATCTGTCGATGGATTTGTGAATAAGAAAAAATCATAACTCATAAAAACATTCAAAACTTTATTTCAATGTTTAATAATTAATAAAACAATTAAAACCTAATATTCAGTAATCAATACTAAAAATGGGAATTAATTTAAAAGCAATAAAATTAAAATCAATTTGAATTACGATTAAAATCTTAATGAAAACAAATTTCAATGATTTTTATGTATAAAACGAAATGTATTTTTGATTATCTGAAGGAAAGGTGATTTCTATTCGTGTTCTCACCATTAAATTGGAAAATAAATATCAGAAAATCAATCAATTTTTTCAATCAAAGACAAACTTATAGTAAAATAGTTATGAAATGCATTAATAATAACTAAATATTCGTTTAATTATGTCATAAAATGATTAAAAATTAATTACAAATCCTATTCACAAAAAGAGTCGACTTTTTTAGATGATATCAAGCAATGAATCGTTGCTTCAAATCAATGACAGTTTAAAAATCACACGAAAAGAGGAGTTTATGAGCAAAAAATATGAATTATATGTTTGTGAATGAAAATCAGATAACAATAAAAAAGATGTATTAATAAACAGGTATTGAATGTCAAACGAGTCATAAAATAAGTTTTCAATTCAAATCTATACTTCATTTGAGACTAAAGTCAAGCAAATCTTGTGATCAACTTTTGATAAGTAATATAAATAGCTATCACTTAATGTGCAAAACAATCACTTACTTCGTCGCTAAAACCAATTCCTTGCGCCGATACATATCCGAAGGGTCCGAATGGTTGCGGAGTAAGTACTCCGATATCTGTCGGGCCGGGAACTCAGTCTCACAGACATAACCGAAATCTCGCGCTAAATGTATTGCTTCGCCTGAAAAACAGATTTCATAGAAATTAACGCAAAGTTTTGTAATTAATTGCAAATTAGAGCTCAACTAAAGCCAAACCAATGTCTATATTACTGGTTATATCTTATATTAAAGGCAATGATCTTTCGCTCAGTCTTTTAGACGCAATCAAATATTTTGCAAACTATATAGTGATGGCTAACAAACAGTGATATTGAAAAGGAGTCTGGAGTGAAGGGCCTGGAGGTCACTACCGCCACCATTAAACAAATAAAAAACTTTGTCACTAAATGGACAATCAATGCCCCCTTTTATTCGTTTATTAATTACATAAGAAATACCCCTTAATATTGGGTTTCAATAATTTATTGCAAATAATGAGTGATAAAAATAAGAGTAAGACATAGTTTGAAATGCAATGACAAAGCCGTTGGCGATAGAGAAGAGCAAAACTTATGGCTTAATAATTAAATGTTTTTTATATTTGATTAAAGTATTATATGTTATAAAATGTAATACAAATGTAATGTAATGTTAATAAATAGATATTGAATTTGGAGATAGAGTGCCACTAATGTCTGCAAATGGATATAATTGATACCAAAGACCAGAGATTTATATTATCAGTGATTAGCATAAGTTCTGATGCGGTAAACATCAAAAGTTAATTTAAGCCAAAGCAGTATTTAAGGCTAATTAAAATAAATACCTGTGCTTTGCATCACTGCTATCACAGCGCCTATAGTTTATGTAATATTAATAATGAAATATTTAACTCAAAATTTAGAGTTCATTATCTCTTATATGAT
This sequence comes from Pantelozetes paolii, assembly GCA_034687845.1. Taxonomy (NCBI): domain Eukaryota; kingdom Metazoa; phylum Arthropoda; class Arachnida; order Sarcoptiformes; family Oribellidae; genus Pantelozetes; species Pantelozetes paolii. Next base: position 36,172 of record JAQGAT010000309.1, read on the forward strand.
ATAAATTCAGGCATTTCTCTAAGTATTCAATAATAAGTAATTCAGAGCTAATATTGTGTAATAATTATCAAAACAAAAAATGCTTTCATTTTATATAAAACACTAATTATTGAATATTATGCGAGAGGACGGGTGGCCTTTCACTCATGGACGCACTGGAAAGGGCTGTCGAGTTGCACTGATTTATTAAACTTAAACTACAATAAAATACTTAACTATTGATCAGTTGTTTAGACATTAATCAACATTTAGTATAAGATAAGTAAAAGAGTATTAAAACTGAACTAAAAATTAATTTAAAAATTAATAGTTCGGGGAATGAGTGCTAAAAACTCAATAACCAGGGGGTGATTAACACATGGTATTAATGTATTCAAATTGAAAAAGGGGTTCAGAAGTTTTGCAATTATAATAAATGTCTTAAATTGAGTCAAATATTTATGATTTAAAGACACATACCTTCCACTAAAGACGTTAATAACGTGACGTTCGCTGCTTTCCGACGACCGGCCGGTAGGTTGAGTCCAATCTTTTCCAACTTCTCCCTCAGAGAACGGCCGCCGTTCTTGGATTTGGCTCTGAATTGCATTTAAATCAAAGTATAAGTGAATGAAAACAAATTAATTCATTAAAAGCTATGAATGTATTAAACGCTTAATTTATAGACGCAATTAGAAACGGGTTAATTCAGGAATTATCACCATCATCAATTTTAAATTACGCTATAACTTGAAATTAAATAATAAATAATGTTTTAAATATAGGATTAATAGAAAATATGATTTGAATTTAAACCCCGTTTTCCTACCGTTCCTACAGATAAATAGAGAGATAACACCTATAATCAGGAGTGTATTCACTATAAGGTAATTGTTTTCTTCAAAAACAAAACAAATTTCAATAAAAAATATAAAAATAAGGTTTAAATCAAGAGATTATTGAATCAATTATCGGATATACAGCTAAAACGGGTGCAAAAGTGAACCATATTTTGTGGCATAAAATCGGTTATGAATTTAATTTATGGAAAAATCAGATGAAATCATGAATTAATAGCTGAAAAACATTTTGATTAATGTTTTGAATGAAAATAAAGAGAAATATAAAAAATAATTACAAAAAAAACTAAAAACAGTTTTGTTTATAATATTTGCAAATATTTTGTGCAAATAAACGAAGAATTGATTGATATTTCAGTGATTTTTCTCAAATCAACAGTAAATCATAAAAATTTGATAAAAATCTTAATTCAAAGTAAAAAAAACTGTTTAACAGAAGAGTTACTTAAGAAGAGAGCCATCAGTGGAGCAGAAGATAAGAGGAATAAACAAAATAAATGGTCGTTTGAGTCGTGATATCCTTCGGGCACTCAAACACACAAGAGATCATAGATTGTGAAACAGAGGAAAGGTATCACCAAATCGTTAATTACAGCCCAAGAACTCAAATAATTTGATCCAATATTTGCCTTATTCTACATAAGACTCAATAGACTCTCAAAGGCTGTGTAAAAGGCAATCAGTTTTGCATTCATTTGTCAATTAATTAATGGATTTATTGTTTGTCTGAATATTTCAATCGATTTCTAACCAAATATTTCATTCATTTTCTATTCAATTAATTATTCAATCATTTGATATCAAAGATCAGATCAAAAGTGTTATCAATATTTGAATCAAAAATAGTTTTATTAGTCATTAATATTAAGTTTGAATTAATGGTTGAATACCTGCGAAGAACACCTCCTAATAGGGATGCGTTCAGACATTCAGGGGGTGAAAGTCGTCTCTGAACCTCTCCGACCGTCACTTTGTATTTAGAGGTCGAGCTCAGGAGTGATAGCCTTCCCGGCACTGAACAAAACACATCCGTCGGTGACGTCACTCCTGTTATAACCATCTCTTTGTGATTATCACTATTTCGAGGCTTTATTCCTATCGATAGACAAACCAAACCATCGGTTAATCATTACTACAATTAGTGGTCAAATACAATACCATTGATAATACCCTTTCGGATGACACTGTTGTGGTCACCAGAAAACAGTTGAGACCCGTCGTCAACGCCACCGCCCTATCAGTCATACAATTAAATCAATTAATAATCAAATAGTAATTAAAACCTGTTTTTCAGTAAACGATTCAAACAATGACTAAAATAATTGATATAAATATGAATTGAGTGTAAAATGAGTGCAAAAGTGGTCAACAAATGACTTGAAGGGACGGAAGACCTGATTGTTTGAGTGTCTGACCGATGGCTTGTGTTTGGAAGTGTTGACAATAGACCTGATGGTAAGGTCTTCGGTGTTGTCGTCGTTGTAATCGGAATCGTATTCCCGTTTAACCAATTTCAGGGGCTTTTCCTGACATTGATA
>JAQGAT010000310.1:0-38542 GCA_034687845.1 Pantelozetes paolii
TACAGGCAATTTTGGGATCGGGAGCATTTTGGAATTTTGCATGAAAAATTATTCTTTTTGCGAATGTATACAACGATTACATTATCACCAAGTGAACATCCAGGGTGTCTTTATAGAAAATTCAATATACATAATAAACATGTTGTCAAATGTTTCAATTATACCCTCATCGTTATGCAGCAATCCATACAACTCACTGGTCCCTGTTTTGCTGAATCAATGGTGACAACAAACTACTCCTGGTTACCCAAGTGTTTAAACTTTGTTACTGTCTATCCTTATACTGAAACCCATATAAAAGTAGTCGCGAGAATGTATAGACAGAAATCACTTATAAGTCAAATATTGAGTCGACTTTTCATAAAACTGTTTGACCATGTCGCTGTAATTTAAGTATTAATTTATTCAAACAAATTTTAATATTGTTTTCAATCATAGGTAATGCAGGACAAACCTGTTATGGATAGCGCCAGGGATAACGATAGATCTGTCTTCGCTAAAACCGATGATATGATTGCTAAATACAATCGTTGGTATGAATGTCTACTTCAAGGAAGTGATGACAAACAGTGAAAATGTATTTTTACTTAATGTTTAAAATCAAAAATCTAAAACACATTGAAAAATAATGTTCCTGGTTATCATTTTAATAAGATGTGAATTTTGAGATACACTTCAAACGTTTCAATAAATTCTTTAAAGTTTTTTTTAAATTTATAATTTAATTATCATAAAAACAATCACTAATTAAATGTAAATTTTTATTGCTTTTATTATGAAATTTGAATAAATAAACCCAGGACTATTATCGGCGATTCAATATTATCAAGCTCATTAATTAAAATATTTCATTAATTTAACATGGCCTATCAATGCATTTTTTTTATTAATTTATGAATTAGGAGTTAATTTAGTAAATTACAAAATGCCCAAGTACAGTATCATTTGAATTATATTTAGGACTAATTTTTTATGTTTAATTTATTTAACCAGGTGAATAAGGGTAAACCGTTTAGTAATAGTCCTAACATTTAATTGTTTTGTTATCATTTACTTAACTATAATTGAGTTAAAAACAAGAAATCGTGTAATTAATCAACAATTAGTGCAATGAATACAAAAAATATAATTATATGATGTGTTTTGAAGCAAACCTTTTGTGCGAAAAAAGAGATTTTCAGTTATAATATCTTAATTAAAATTATTTTTAGAAAACACTTATCATTTACTCAAAAAAGTGTTTCACTGTTTGTCAGAGATTTCAATATTTAATTATTTTAGTGTTTATTACAAAATGAATGACAAATTAATTGCATTTTAAATAAGAGTTTATTTGAGAATAAGAGCAAAATATAAATTCAAGTAATTCTTAAAGTGTTTTACAAATTAGTTTACAATTTTACTTCACTTCACACTAGAGTTTGTTTAAATGAACAAGTCAATTCAAGTGAGTTGGTACATGATCAGTTTATACTTGTTTATATTAATTTTAGTTTTAAAATAACTTTTAAATAATTTTAAACTCAGATTATCTGATATTATATGTGAATATAATTGAAAATAATTTTTGTTTAACATCTAATCTATTCCACGAATTGTTTCAAAGAATTGCACACAAAGTGATTGCATGTGAATTGAAAACTGAGATGACATTGATGTTTATCAAAATCATTAAGTAATTAAATAATGTTTGAAACCCTTCACAACAATTCAGAAGAAAAACATCAATCGATATGAACTTCAATTTACTAGTTAAGGGGTATTTATTTAAAAGGGGTTTATCGACAGACAAGACATGAAAAGGCGATAAGAGTGAAGGAATTAGAAAAATATTTACTCTTAATAACTAGACTTCGGATTTAGTAGTGGACACACATTTATTAATGTTAGACACACTACAAACAAATATAACAAAATCATTGAATATAAAGAATTACAAGGTATTTAGGAATGGTCTTGGACATTTTTTGTTGATCAAAATACAGGATGTGCAATAATTGATCCTAAACAAATATAATATGATATATAAATCATACATTCATAATTAAATCATTGCTAAAGAATGCCTGCAACACACAAAATAACTTGATCATGCTACAATTACCACCTTATCTTTAAAATGACATTATTTAATCTAGATTTAAATTACAATACTGTACATACAGTATCTATAATGTGGTTCTTGGTAAAGTGATTTTGTGTGAACAAGATAAGATTTCAAAGAATCTCTACTTCAATGTGAAACCCATTGAAAGCCATAAATCATTGAAAGCCATAGAAAGCGCTATCTTTTTGTCAACTCTTCAGTGATTCTCAACATTTATAACAAGTTTTTGCATTCATTTGAAAACAGTTTTCAATCATTTCATTCAATTGACAGACAATTCAATCACTAAATCAAAGAAACGATTATTTAATCATAAAATAAATAAATTGTTTTAAAAAGTGAAGACAAAAAGTGATTTAAACTATAAATTGAAATCAAATTTAAATGAAATTTTGTTTGAAATTAATTAATAGTTTATTAATTAATAGTAAAAACAATTCAATAAAACTCTTAAACAATAATCAATTGATTTCATACCAAAGGATCCAATCGTTAAACACCTCTCAAATGGGGGTCCGTTTCAACTGATCCACGGCTTAAGACATTGATTAATGAATTAATGATTTATTGATTGTTTTGCAGAAAAAAGCCATTATTTTAGGCGTCTATGAGAAGAGCGAGGATAAGGAGAGCTATGTCTTCACCGAAAACGCCTCCAAATTTGATCAATCAATTGGTGGTAAACTCAAGACAACCATCGATATCATCGGTCCGTTGAAGAAGAGTAAGTGTCGTGTCTTCTATGACTTGAGTCCATCGCATCCAGTGGTGGCTGTCGTCGGTTTGGGGCCAAACAATGCCGGGTATAATGAGTTGGAAGGCTTGGATGAGGACAGGGAGAACATTAGAGCCGCTGTCGCTGTCGGCGCCCGAGCTCTCCGTGACATTGGATCTATTGATGAGATAGAGATAGACGACTGCGGCGATGGTGTGGCCGCCGCTGAGGGCAGTCATCTCGCACTTCATAATTATGATGAACTAAAAGCCGATTCATTAAAGAAACCGATTTTAAAGCTCAATGTCTTTAACGCTTCCAAAGCACCCGATTCTGCACTTCAATGGTATTTCGGCCAAACGCTGGCCAACGGACAGAACTTCACCCGAAAGCTAATGGAAACTCCGGCCAACGTTATGACTCCGACCCGATTCGCCGACATTGCGGTCGAAAGTCTCACAAAATTGTAATCATTTCTCAATTTATTTGTTTTCAAATTAATGTCTGTTTTAATGGCAGAGGAGTTGAAGTACACGTAAGAGACAAGTCTTGGGCCGAAGCCATGAAAATGGGATCCTTTCTCAGTGTGACCAGAGGTTCCGAAGAGCCGCCGGTGTTCTTAGAGGTCAGTAGTGTTTAAATGTTTTTTAGATTTTTGTGAACAAAATATTTATTTAAAAATAGTTTTAATTATTGACTCATATGTTGTGTAACTGAACTACAGGTGCACTACAACAACGCTCCCAACACTAAACCTCTGGTGTTTGTGGGGAAAGGCATTACCTTCGATAGCGGAGGCATCTCTTTGAAACCGCCTGCAAATATGGACAAAATGAGGGCCGATATGGGCGGTGCGGCCAACGTTATCGGCGCCATATCCACTCTGGCAGCCAATAAAGCACCCGTTAATGTCATTGGTCTGACTCCTCTGTGTGAGAACATGCCGAGTGGTACGGCTACCAAACCCGGGGATGTCGTCTTCGCAATGAACGGCAAAAGCATTCAAGTGGACAACACCGACGCCGAGGGAAGACTTGTTTTGGCGGACGCTCTCTGTTATGCACATCAGTTCGACCCACAGGTGATCGTAGACATGGCGACACTTACCGGTGCTATGAGAGTAGCATTGGGTGCCGGAGCTGTCGGTGTCTTCTCCACGACTACAAAGCACTACAATTTACTACAGAAATGTGGAGTGAAAACAGGGGACAGGGTTTGGAGAATGCCTTTGTACTCGCACTTCACCAAACAGGTGGCCGACAGTCCATTGGCGGACCTCAACAACATAGGGGGCGCGGGTTCAGGGGGTGCTTGTGTTGCGGCAGCTTTTCTCAAGGAGTTCGTCACTCATCCAAATTGGATGCATTTAGACATCGCAGGCGTTATGGACAACAAAGACGAGGTCTCCTATTTGGGGAAAGGGATGTCCGGCCGACCGATGAGAACATTAGTATATTTCGCAAAAGCGCTGTTCAGTAATGAAATGAATGACGAATTCTAACACTTTTTCAATGATTTATGTTTTCATAAGACTTTGTATTCAATTAATAAATGAAATGAAAAACAAATCAAACATTTATTGTCTTAACGTCTCGTCTCTAACCCTATGTTAGAAGTAGTCCTTTCCAAGTAAGCCAACGGTCCCTGAAGTCCATGCGATTGTTGGCCCATAAACTGCTGTCCCATTGCTGGTCCCGATTGACCCATCATTTGGCTGACATTTGGCGGCTGACCACCGCCTAAGTTGGACTGTGGCGGCGGTGGTGGTAACATACCTCCAGGGCCTGACATTGGACCCGAGGCCACCATTTGCGGCGGAGTTAGTGGAGCGCTGTTGGGGCCGGACATCTGCGGCCCCATTGAGGGTCTCATCAAATGCGGTGCAATTCCCGGACTCTGAACGCTATGACGGAGCTGTTGGTTAAGTGTGGTCTGCGGTAACTGTTGAGCGCCAACAGCGGTTTGGGTCGGTTGTGGTGTTGGCTGTGATGTCTGTCTCTGTAAGTGATGAGTGCCATCACTGTTAGTCACCGTCTCGTTGAGTAATGACTGCCAGAGCTGTAGCTTTTCGTAATATTTGGCCAAAACCTGGTCTTTTCGGGCGATTTCGTTCCGCAATTCAATACAGTCTTCAGACAAAAGGAGTTCTGGTTTTTGAACCGAAAGTAAAAGCCGTTTCTGAAGGAAAAAGCACTCAATCTGTCGGCCGATGTCCAGAAAGCGTTGGATATTCTGTTCGGCGCTTGTCTTCAGTTCATCGGAATCGTGGATATGAGCCGTCGATGGGTTTGTCAGTGAAGACAAACACGACTGAAGAGACAATAACGAGAAAAAGAGTTTTAACTCCTGAAGAATGTCTTCAATTTGATCGACGCTTACCTGAAATGCATTCTCAAAGTCATCGATCAATGAGTTATTGTTTGCCGACATTTGAAGTGAGTTTTAATTGTCATTAAATTAATGACAAAATGTCCGCAAACTATGTAAAGACCGGTTGTTTTGGACACTATTAGGGGTTTTATATTAATTGCAAATATGTTTAGCTTTAATACCTCTACTAAACTAACCCTGGATTACACAATTCAATATTACATGGATTAGTTTGAATTGAATAACAAAATGACTCAGAGTTTTGGAAATAAATCCAATGTTTTGCTAATCATTTGAATATTAATCACAAAAACAATAAATAATTTTCATTTGATTTAAACAAAACTATTAATCAATAAATCGTTTGCAACAGAGGTTTGACTGTATTTATGGGGAAATGGATTCAAAAGCTGTTAATCTCTTGATCTCAGCATTGGTTTACAAATTGGGATAAAAAGTGTAAATATTTATGAATTAAAACATTAATTAGTTTTTTATAATAATATTATTATTGATATCTCTTTTGGATCCAATCCAACAGTGCTTCCCATTCCAGGGCTGACATCCCCGGCCTGTAAATGCAAGCACGAGATTACATGTCAATGCAATGTTAGATCGAGAAAGTTCTGTCTACCAGTGCTCATGCCTGCGCCTGGATGTTAGCTGAGGGCACTTTTTTTTAACTTTGAGCCTCTTATTCATTGGCAAAAAGTGGCAAGATAAAGTGACACTGATATTAGCATACTAAGCAAGCACATACACCAATCTCTACCTAAGCCTAGCCAACCAACCGACTCAACGGCGAAGTGAAGGTCACTTTAAACACACATTTATTAGCGTTTAATCAATGATTCAAATCATAGTTAGAGTTAGAGACCAGAGATTGTAGTCTCAGTGCAGAAGTGATACCAAAATTAGGGATCGTTTCATAAAATCCATTAATTATTTGATATTAGACTCAAAACTAAAGCAAATATTGAAATCATTTTCTCAATGACTAACAAATCGGAAGACAATTGAAATGAGAGTTGAATTTTGAATACAAAACAAATCATTTAAACAATTAATTGATTACTGTTTTTCACTAACAGTTTTCAAACACTACTAAGCAATCAATACGAGTGCAGAAAAGCCAACCGACCCTTCACTGGCACTAATAGACTGCTCTCAGCCATAGCTTTCAGTGCATTAGATGTTTGTCTTTACATTCAATTCGTTTGTGTTTTGAGAGTAAAAACAGTTTTGAAAAGCAAAAGCAAAACAAAGGCTAAAGAAGTGATTGATTTTAACCACAGATTCATTGAAACGATTATCAGTTAATCAATAATAGTATTAAACCATTGATTGAGTATATGTTTAGCCGATAAACCAGTTGTCAGTCCAATAACAGCCGTTTAATCACAAGACATGGCTTTCTTCGCAAATCGCAAACTTGTCGTCAATACCAATGGTATCAACGATTTGGTGCCATCACTGCCAGACTCGCCACCAATCGATGGACACGACATCGACCTCAACGGTGACGACGACTCCGATGGTATAAAACGCACAATCGATGAACGCATTAAACGTCGGGCGAAGAGGCCGTCAAAGATTGTCATCGGTATGGGAACAGACGGTGTTGTCAACGGCGGACAACTGACGGCAACTAACGGCCAATTCATGGCCAACGGCGTCCACGACTCAAATCTGGTGTCGCCGAAGATTAACGGCATTAATGGTCTGAAGAAGTTGACCAAAAATAGTCGCCGATCTCGAGGACGCTTCGGGAGAGGACTGGCAAAGAAAGGTATGTCACCTCTTATGCTGTCATTTGTTTTGATTGTCATTGCAATGAAAACATTGTCTCAAATATTGTCTTCAATTTTTGTTTTGAAAATTGTTTTTTAGTTTTTGTTTTGTGTTTTTCAGTCATTACTTAGTGTTTGGGAAAAGTAGTCAAACATTTGCTTCACTTTCGGTCCAAATGTTTGATTCAATTGAAGTCTAAATGAGTTTTAATTTGATTGAAATTGAGTCCAAAATATGTGAAAAACAATTGAATAGCAAATGCTTTCATAAAAACTAATAATAAGTGAGATATCGATAGCAATACTCAATACTCTCTCTCACTATCGATGCCCAGCTCTCGAGCACTGGTAGGCTCTCAGACTGAGAGCCTCAGTATAGGCTTAGCAGTGAATCGATGGTTATGTAAATGGTTTAGGAATTGAGTTGCGCTGCGCTCATGCCTTCGCTCTCTCCCTGTCCTCACTGTGCTGTCAGTATCTCATTGGCTGTTGTCATGACTGGAGAAGCAATTTATGTCATTCATTGGTCACCGATTGCATTGAGTAAAGGTTTCCCGCTTTAAGGCACCCATAGATTTGACCCAATATTCTGTGGATCTCTTGTACTTAACTTCATATAGAAATGTCTCCAACACTACCCTAAAGTGTGGCTTAAACTACCAGTGCTTTACGTGACTGATATTGAGTCTTAATATTGAACTAAAAGACCTTTAAATTAATAATTAATTTGTTTTTCATATGAAAAGTGCTTTGAATTGTGTTTACAAAACCATTTTTAGCACTCAATTCATGAACTCTTTTGAACGGAAGCGTTAATATTGCTATTGGATTGTATACCAGTGCCTAAACGCACAGTTGGTTTACTGCTTGTCCTTGAGTTTTGTTGTAAATAACGTTTGTTTTCTATTGGCTTTTGCTGTGCTTTAAATGTAAACTCCCAGTGCTCTGCGAAAGGGGAGTGTCTCTGTTGGGTCCCACTGCACACCAAAACAAAGGTGACCTTCAATTGATTGACTTGTTTTGCCAATTGATTCATACCATACCTCGTCGTCGACGGATTCATTGCATACCTTTCCCCTAACGTTATACTCATCTAATACTAAACCCCAACAATAAGTCACAGCAATAAGTCTCACATCTAATCACAACTGAAGCTAAAGTTGTTATGCAATGAAAGCATTGATTATATAATTGAGTGCTCTTTCAAACACTTTTGACAATTTTTAGCGATAATTGTATTAATGATTGAAAACTGAATTGAAAATCAAATTCAATGCAAACTATGAATGAAAACATAAAAACTAATAATTAATTGCAAAAAATTGTAAACAATTTCAAACATTATTGCATTTTCTTAATATGTCTTTCAGTCGTAAGTATTTTCACTGTTTCTTAGACTAACAGTCCTTTAAACCCAAGCCCTGAGTGTGAAGACAAGTATTGATTCAGTTTTTTAGTTATATTTAGTTTAAACACAAAATTGAGTAAACATTTTGTGATATTTTTTTGTTAGCATAAAAATCATAAGACTTTTAATCCAAAACCAAAAGACATTGAATTGAAACTCATTTTCTGTTATCTATTTATATATCAATTATTACTTTAAAGTGTTTTTCAAATCATTTATTTTTGCACTGAATTCAGAAATTTTGCAAAATTTTATTAAAAAGAAAATATATTTTCATTTAATTCCAAATATTTTTTGATTTCATTTAAAAAATGGTCTTTTATTTCATTTCAAGTCATTTTTCATATCAAATGTGTTTCAAATGTTTAATAAATTTAAACATAAATTATCTGAAGATTTCGTAATTTTCACATAAAATTGAATCTCAATTACAAAACAAGTCTTTTATTGCTTTTAAATCAGTTATGACTCTTAAAATGTATAATTTTTTGCTGTATTTTCAGCGGATTTTTGTTTTTATTATTTCATAATTTACTGATTCTTAACCGAAAGCCAAATCATTTTAATCACTGTTTGAATGATCGGTGAAATTGTTTTTTATTTGTGACTAACGTTTGGTTTTTTCTCTTTTACACTAAACTTAATGCTAATTGTTATCAGTTTTAGTCGAGTCTTCAAAACTAGTCTTTTTATAACCGGTTTTGCCTTCAATTCAATTCCAGTCTTGGGTTTCGAGAAAAAAATATTATTTGCCTTTAATTATATAAAAATGAACACAAATTTTGAATGAAATGCCTGTCCCTATGCTATCCCTGTCTTATCCTCCCACTCCTATTCCCATCCTTTTTCAATACAATCCCTACTATTCATCAAAAAGTTGGCATATTTTCTATTCAATACCTTTCCATCACTTTCTTAATGATTACATAAATCTTTTATTCATTGACTTGAATGTGAAATAAGACTTAAATTTCATAATTTGATATTAAATGCAGAGAAAAATTGAAAATAAAATTGTTTACACGTTTAGACTGAGACCCGGAGTCAAAGAAAAAGTTTATTTTAAAACAAAAAATCATTGAATTTCTAAAAATATTTTCTTTTTGTTAATGACTTTAAAAACAAAATGTATTTTTCAAACGTCTCGACACCTCTTCGACCCTTAATTCAAGTTTTCAGGGTTTAGTTGTTATTCACAATCGAGAATCACATCCAGGCCTCATACCTAACCACAAGAACCCTTTGTATTGTGTTTACTATTGTTTTAGTTTTTATCAAAACATGTATTTTTATGCCTAACAGTGACGGTTAAGAAACCAATCAATGATTAGGTTATGCATTAGTAAAGGGGTTATCGTATATCCCGAGCAAAGAATAGTGTGTTTTCGACCCTTAGGAACAACTCATGTAATAATTGTTGATTTGCTTTGAGATTCTGCCAAATGTTAGGTTCTGTTTGTTTTTAATTGATTACAAATGACTGCAAACGACTTATGACAACAAATAATACAATTTATCTTATATTGAGATAACATTTATTAACATTTATCTGAAATCTGTTTAACGCTTAGACAACAACAATATATTTCTAATATTTGATTAAAACTTATAATTTTAGTGATATTTTAGGAAATATTGTTGTTTAAGGAAAACAGATTGAAAAACAGCCAAACGGTTGAAGGTATTGATTAATTGCTTAATTAATTGACGTGTTTTTGATCCAGATATTAGTTTTCGCTTAAATTAAAATGCAAATCATTTGCCAATATCTTTGTTAACTTATTCTGAATCTATTATTCAAATGAATATTCAATTGACAAAAATATTTATTTAAGCAATACATCAATATTTAATGTTTTCATACATAAGCGAAGGCTTTCTTGCATTCAATGCACAAATGAATTGCTTTTCATATTTTTTATCTAAATTAATGTTTTCATACAATTTTCAAACATTACTTAACCCTTTGAGAGACTCATCCGAAAAAATGCAGTAATAATTGCAGTGTTTTTGTCATTAGTTTAATAACTTTTAATAACTTTTAATAAACACTTATTTTTAATAATTATGTCTTTTATAACGAGTTTTCCTGAAAACTAAGAGAAGAAATGAGAAATTATTAATAATTTGTTGAATAAATTGTTTGTCACTCAAACTTAATGTCAATTAAATTAAAACTAAGTTTTATTTAATTTAAAATTACATTAATTTGTGTTGAATTGAAGCAATGGTTGACCTATTCCTACATTGTTAGGCATTTACATAATCAGCCGTTCCTTACGTTATGTTGTATTTTGTGACTTATATTCACATTAAATTCAAATGCATTATAGTTTTGGATATTTACGAAAAAAAAGTCAATAATTTAGTGAAAAAAATTCTTTTGAGAATTAGTTGTGCATCGCTTGCACTGAATGGCAATAAAACTTCCCTTCACCTGTAGAGAGTGGCCCCTGTTTTGCAGCCCCCTGTGATAGAGTTTCTATGAAAGCACACTTAGTTTCGAAAGACTGATTAATTGATATAATGTGTCACTAATTTATATTCCCTTCACTTAAAGCCGATAATAACTTATCATAAGTTATCAAATGTTTTTGAGTTTTGGTATAAAATTGTGAAATTAGTATAAATTTATAGATTCTATTCAATTGTACTGTAAAACTGAAATATCACTGATAATTAACACTTGTTTTTCCTTCACTTATTGTGTGTCTCATCGAAAACAAACTATTTTTAGTTTCAATGTTTAAACAAACTTTTATTTGCTATAAATTATGTTTAAATAACATTCACTTCAAAACAGAGTACTATTTATGAGATTTTCATTTCAATTATAGTTTGCGTTAAAAAGAAAATTAAAAATTAGTTTTTCTTTTTGTAATAAGTTTTCAGTTATTTCTCTATTAATTGAGATTTTATTGTACTTTTAATTAATTCAATATTTTTGCTGACATTTAGAAAATAGTGATTTTTTTGCCAATAATCGACAATAATTTCGTCGATTCTCCCCTTAATGTGATTTTTTAATGCAATTCAATACGAAATGCTTTTAAGCATAAAATTTCGGAAACTTTTTTAACATTACTTTTACTTTCTTTCGTATCAATCGTTTCAGTGATAAAGAAATTATGAAATAATTTTTTTTTGAGTAACATTTTTCGTGTTTCCAATTGTGTTCAACATTTGAGTCAATATATTATTAAAAACTGTTTTTCATATAAATAATAGTTTTGTTTATTATATCGTTTGAGATATGACTCACTGTTAGGATATAATTCACAATCGATTTGCGTTAAGAAATATTATAATTATTAATGCATTTGCAAAAACACTTTGAATGAGGAAAAAGGTTGGGGTGATTGAACCCGTGCCTCAATTAACGGCAAACCGATTGGTCTTAAATAGGTTTCTGGTTTACGTTAACTAAAGATTAAGTTTTCATTTATATTAAACAATTTTAAGGCCATTGAAAGCCATTACTATTACTTTCATAACTTTCTATTTCGTAAACAAAGTGCAGTGCACTCGTAGGGCACCAGCAGTAACCACACATCCATTTCACTGTAGCCTACGGTTCACTTTAGGAGCCGTCGAATCAACGGTCGGTCTCTCAGTCCTTGAGCTCAAAAAGTGGAGCATTTCATACCATTTTCATTGTTTGTCGCAAAGACTTGTTTTTTTTCATTTTATTCACTGTATTTGCATTGAAATGCAAGAGCAGTGATGTGATGCCTGTCCACTCCTCAGCCTAACTCAGCACTCGATCCCTTCCTTTCCATCGAAAAGTGAAAGTTTTCTCCAAAATATTTGTTTTTGTTTTTTCTTTCATTCATTTGTTTTGTAAATCATTTAAATGAGAACCAGAGGTAAAAGTGCTGTCCTTTTGGTTACAAACTATTTTTTAAACCCCTTTTCCTCTATATTTTAATGAAATACTAATGAGTGCTGTCATTCAGGTGGCGCAGGTGGTAAAGGGACGTGGGGTCGACCCGGAAGCGAGTTGGTTGGAGTGGAGGAAGGCCTGGAGGATCCTCACGATCCTAATTATGACTCGGACAGTGAGGACGTCTGCAAATTCGAGGCCATAACCCCTCCCTTAGAAGAGAATGAAATCGAGAACACATTGACTCCAATCCTAAGCGAGTACTTCGAGAACGGAGATACAGAGGAAGTGTGTCTTTCTCTGGAAGAAATCAATTTGGGGTTGAATTTGCACCAAATTATTGTGATAGCCGTCACTCTGGCGATGGAACGCAAAGCATCGAATCGGGAGATGACGTCAGTACTTATATCAGACCTTTACGGACGGGTTCTTTGCGAAGAGGACATCGAACGGGGCTTTGATATTCTGCTCAATAGTCTTCCGGATCTGGTTTTGGATACTCCAAACGCATCCACAGTTTTGGGTAATTTCATCGCTCGGGCGGTCGCCGACGACTGCATTCCCCCGAAGTTTGTCCAGCGCTACAAAGGAGTGGTTGAGTGCGCTCAGGCCAGGCTGGCCATAGAGCACGCGGACGTACTCCTCAGTATGAAACACGGTTTGGTTAAGTTGGACAGTGTTTGGGGTGTGAGCGGTGGTATGAGACCAGTCAAGTATCTGATAAAACAGATCCAATCACTTCTCAAAGAATTCCTGTCGTCGGGTGACATAGAAGAGGCCACTCGTTGTCTCCAAGAGCTCGAAGTTCCGCACTTTTATCACGAGTTTGTTTACGAAGCAATCGTTATGGCTATTGAAGACATGAGCGACAGGACTATAGATCTCATTTGCGCACTATTGAAGTCCTTGTGCTCAGCAGTGATCGTCACTTTGGATCAGTTGAGAAATGTATGCCTTCTTCAGGTTATCCTTGTTTATTGACATGCATTTAATTGTATCGATATATTCAGGGATATAATCGGGTCTATGAGGAGATGCACGAGATTTGCATTGACGTCCCGCTGGCCTACACTGTGTTGGAGAAGATTGTCCTCAAGAGTCAAAGGGATGGCTTTATTCCCAACGATATCATCAAAAACATGCCGTCGAGGTATGCACTCAAGCATTGAGTTAAGGGTTATATAAAACTAAATCAATTTATTTGAATATCAGGGGACGAAAGCGTTTCGTGTCTGAGGGCGACGGCGGACGGGTTAAGGAGGGGGACGTCTACTAAGAGACCAAAAACATACAAACAATTTGTCAACAAATCTAAAAAATATCTCAAAAAATGCATAAAAAATATGTCTTTTGAATAACTTTTGCCAAAATCTATTGATTATATAATTATTGTCGTAATTATCCTATAATTGCTTTTTTGGGATATTATTAATCGGTTTTTCGCTGTTTATTATAATTATTATTATTTTTCGTTTAATTTTTTTTTTGTTTTTGAAGACATTATCAGAAAATTTTGATTTAAAAAAAATATTAGTGAAAACAAAACACAAATTATTATTAAGAAGTGAATCAATAATTTTGAATCAATAAATCAAATCCAAGAGTAAGTGATGTTTAAAAGAGTGCTCAACACAAGTGATTGCAAACTATCCGATGAGTGAGAGAGGAATAGGCTTTTCTGTCAAACTTAAGGTACAATTCATTACAATTTGTAATCTTATAAATAAAAACGCGAAACAATTGTTTGAATTCATAGAAGAATTGTATAAAAAAATTATTAACGAAAACAATGTTTTGGAAGAAAATTGAATAAAATGTTTAAAAGTATTGAATTTATTCACTCTTTTTGAATCATAAATTTGCAATGAGTTTTACACAACATGATAAACTAAACTGAACATGGTAAAAATACGGTCTTATGAATAAAAGCTTTATTATTGGCAACAAAACAACGATTATTTGCGTCAAAAGTGTAATCATTTTTGGTTTTATTTGAATAACTTTTTTAATGTTTTTTTTGATTAAAATTCAAATCCATTTTCAAATCGATTGAATGCTTAACAGAAATCATAATAAGATTTTTAATAGGATTTTCAAAAATAAAATAAAATCTAAACCAAACGGAACGGCTCTTTATGCCAGTCCTCTCTTCTTCATCTCCTGAAGAAGAGTGGAGCCCATCTGTGCTGGAGATCGGGTGACCGTCACTCCAGAGGCTTCTAATGCATTGATTTTTTCCTGTGCGCCACCCTTTCCGCCGGCGATTATAGCGCCCGCGTGACCCATACGACGACCCGGCGGTGCAGTCAAACCAGCGATGAATGAAACCACAGGTTTAGCGTTCGGTCCGCTATTGTTTTCCGTCAAATACTCGGCCGCCTTCTCCTCAGCACTGCCACCAATTTCACCGATAAGTATAATACCTTTCCATTCAATACTGGATTAATATTTGTTATAATTATATCTCATTTCAAACCAAACCTTTAGTTTCGCTGTCTTTGAGAAAGATTTCGAGACAATCGATAAAATTGGTTCCATTGAAGGGATCGCCACCAATGCCTACGCACAGGGATTGACCCAAACCTACTTGAGTTGTCTGATGTACCGCTTCATAGGTCAGAGTTCCCGAACGCGAGACGATTCCGATTTTGCCCTTAGAGTGTATATGGCCGGGCATTATACCGATCTTGCACTCGCCCGGGCATATAATGCCGGGACAGTTGGGTCCAATCAATCGGCTTTTGTCTTGTTTTATAAGTCTATTCTTCACTTTAACCATATCTAACTGAGGGATGCCTTCCGTAATGCAAACAATTAAAGGTATTTCGGCGTCCAGTGCTTCGTGCACTGCCTTCGCGGCTCCCGGCGCCGGCACATAAATCACAGTAGCTGTAGCTCCCGTCTTGTCCACAGCCTGTCATCAAACAGATAGGCATTTAGTATAAAACCATTGGTTTAATAAACTTTTGGACTTTTTATCAAATATTGTTATCTTATCTCAAATGAAAGATAACTAAGACTTTGAGAACAAAGTGTGGATTCTCTCAACAAATAAGTCCCTCTTTGCCACAAATAATCCATATTTTACTCAATCATTGAATTTATATTCAAAATTCAGAGTTAATTGCAATTAAAGTCAAACTCTAAGTAAACATATCCTCAAACAAAGCACCGGTGGCTTCGGAATACCCCTTAAATTATCTCAAACTCATAAAACCCCTTAATTATACACAAAATAACTTCTTATCAGACATTATATAAGAGTTTGATATCTAATGAATGAATAATTGGTTCAAAGATTTGGACAACAATTCAATTGTATATCAAATCTAAGAGTCAATGGTTTTGTCCAACAATTGTCTCAATCAGTGATCAATTGATACCTCTTTAACGCTATTAAAAACAGGAAGATTGAGATGCGTTTGACCCCCTTTGCCAGGGGAGACACCGCCGACCATATTAGTGCCGTATTCGATGGCCTGGCGGCTGTGAAAGGTCCCCTGTTTTCCGGTAAACCCCTGACAAATAACTTTTGTTTGTTTATTGATTTTCAATGAATTTCTTGTTGTCGTGTAGTTATGGCGAACGCACTGAAGGGTTGGACCTGTTTTTCGGGTCAAAAGGACAGGACATTAAGCGATCAGTGGTTTTGTAAACAACTGTTTGACTGAAGAAAAGGTCAAACATTTGAAGCGATTATTGAAACAAACGTTTCGGCAATTAATTGGACATAAAATCAATTCAATTACCGATCAATTGATGCCTTAATAGCCGTAAATGAGTCGCCATTTTCTCCTCTTTTGAAGACTTTGATTGCAATTCACAGTAAATTGTTTGTCATTTAATTGAAACCCAAAAACACAACTCAAACCCAAACCTGAAAACCAAACTCAAGGGTAATATTGACTGCAAATGCCGTTCATTGCTATTCAATATCAGAAACAGTATTCAAAACGTCATATATTTTGTGCCCAAAACTAAATATAAACTTTAGTTAAACCCGTTTTTCGGTAACTCAATAACCCGGGTATTAATTGGCCATAAAATGCATTCAAATGTCAATTAATAATCATTTATTTAAACATTAATTAATTTTCAAATTTTATATATTCATTAAATATTTTCAATTGTTTTATTGCTTACCTTGCTCAATTAAAAAATTAATAAAACGGTAGTCACTGTTTAATCTGATTAAATCTGATTAAAAAAGTTAATTAATTAATGTGAACAAGGTAATTAATAGTCCAGTGTAATGAATATGACAATTAACTATTCAATTGGGTTTATATTTTAATTCAAGGGTTGGGTTTTGGGTCAGTATTTGATAAGTGTTATACAACTCTAGTCTAAGAACCCAATACTCAGTCTATGATTGGATTGAACTTTAAGAGTGAATAAGCGCTCAATCGATCGGTCGGTCCATAAATCCCATCAAAAGTTACCGTTTATTGAAAACACAAAAAAAGTTTTGTAAAAAAAGGTTAAATAAAATGCAATTAAACACTAATTTTGAGCACAAAATCAATTAAACAATTCAAACACTTCACGAGACAACTGTCCACACGTTTAGACAAAATGCAAACACTTTTATGAAAAACAATAAAAACTTTTGAAACTTTTGTTCATTGAATGCATTCAACAGTTTTTCAGTTGAAATCAAATTCAAACAAAATTTATATAAAAAACAATTGAATTAATGAATAAATGAATAGTTTTTGCGATAAATAAGTGAAAAATAATATCAAATAAAATCAAAATTAATGCAAAAAAGTGTTAAATATTTGAACCAAAAGTGCAATAATTTATGAACGGTTTGACTGTTTTTGTCTGAATTTTGAATGCATTTAGTATTCAATCGATTGAAACAAAAGTGAATTCATTTGTTATTTTATTTTACTTTAAACGCCAATAATTGTCAGACTTTTAACCCTTTAATACACTTTTGTCTCAATTATTGTCTCAGCGATGGCTCAGGAGTTGGACAATGACGGCGAAGACATGTTTATGTCTGAAGTAATGGATTTGAATGAAAGCAATGACGACAACAATGAAATGCCTTTTGGTTTAAACAGTCTCTTAAAAGAGCCGTTGATTAGACTGAAAGCCAACTCTGATTTGAGTCACGGCTCCCAAACCCCTCGCAATCCATACAATGACCGCAAACGGAAGAACCCGACCCGCCGTTGCCTCTCAGAGGTGTTGGACAATCACTCAGAGGTACTAAGAGTTCATTGTTTTTAACGCCAATTCACTAATGATTTAACCATTTGTTTGAATTTAAGCACAATTTGAGTCCAACTTTCCTTCAATGCGAACAATCGAGAGATATCTCTATCGATGACCAGAAATGGTCGCCGACTTTGACGCCGATATTCACTAAAATCAGAGGCGAAGAGTCCGCCGAGAACTTAGAGAACGACTCCTTTGTGGCCAACGCTTCCATGACTTCTATCACTTCTCCGATGTTCTCACTCGAAGACATGAATCCAATTAAGAGACCGCAGAAGATGTCCCGCAGAAGTAATTCAATGATCTCACCGTCGCTTAAGAAAACGCCGCCATTTATTAGATGCCATTCCGCCAGTGAAGCCGTAATCATGGAAGCGGTGCAGATGTCTTGTGCCGACCCCTCATTGATCGGAGACTTTAGCAAATCATATGCCTTACCATTAATTCACGGCAAACACCAGGACTTGAAGTCTATATCTGTTGATGTATTAGCACAGGTATTGGAAGGACATTACGAGTCCATAATAGCCGAGTGCACTGTAGTTGACTGTAGATATCCTTATGAATACAACGGCGGACACATCAGAGGCGCCACAAATGTCTATTCACAAGAAGCCATACTTCAGGAGTTCATCAAAAACAGGGCCACAAATGAACCGCCAAAACAACAAAACACTAATAAACGAAATATTCTTGTCTTTCACTGCGAGTTCTCATCAGAACGCGGGCCAACTCTGTATGCCTTTCCCCCCTTACCTGACATACCGTTCCTCTCAATTAATAACATTTATCTTTCTTTCATTTCTGGCCATTAGTTCCCGCTTTTTGCGTAATAACGACCGCTCGACTAACAAAGACTTTTACCCTCAACTACATCACCCGGAGGTCTATCTCCTCGAAGGGGGTTATAAAGCATTCTTTGAGAGATATTCAGTAAATTATTGATTGTTTTTAACTATTATTTGATTTAACACTAAATGCAATCCAATTGTGCAGAACCTGTGCGAACCGCCCGAATACCTGCCGATGCACTCCAAAGACCACGAACACGAGTTACGAAGGTTTAGAGCTATTGTCAAGAGTTTGAGCACTGATGGCAAGTGCTTTGGATCTGTATTTAAAAGTTCGTCAAACAGAGGACATGTTTGATCACTACTTCAATACCAACCGATAGTTTGAAAATCCATTGAATTTCTCACGTTTTGTCGATTTTATCATAAATTTGATTGAATTTTTAGAAAAACTAATAATTTATTCCTTTTTTGTCATTTTTGTTGACTTTTTATTTACATATCATTTAATTTTTAAAATAATTTTTTGGTTAAAAAAGTTGAAACACTTTTATATCTGTTATAAAAGTAATACTTTTTTTTGTGTCGATCTCTTAATTATATAAATGTTTTTAGTATTTCATCAAAACTGATGCAAAACTGGGTTAAAGTTTTTGGTAATTAATGAATGAGTGAATGAATGAATGGTTTTATTAAACAAAATGTGTATAAAAACTAATGTTTTTGTGTTTTTATGGCATCTTTTGGTAAAATATAATAATAAAGACTGAATTTATTTATTTTATAATTAGTGGCACTTTATCTTCAGTTCAGTACAACATTATAACCCCTTCCGGGTTCTTGTCTGTGGCCACCCGAGGCTCCCGACTCTTCCATGGCTTTAGCGCTAAATAGACTAACAATATGTTGACCACATATAATACTAGTGCTATAATCACGAAGAAGTAGCTGAAGCCCAGCGACGCTCTCCCGTCCGAAGTCCAGCCGTCGTTGCGCTCGTCTTCAGTCAAGACATTCTTCCGAAGACTGTTCCGGAACTGCAATAACCAACTGATGCCTCCAAACGTACAAAACAGTGCTTTAGAAGAGATAGAAAGCAATTAAAATATTTGATGTTTTGTTGAACTTTAATGACATTTAATTTAGTGCTAAATATGTGTTTAGAGCACAGGTATGTATTTAAGTGCACACATGAGTGACTCATAATTTAATTAAATATCTGATGACTTGATTCCTCGAGTTATTCACAGATTCAGTGATAAACTGATAACTGATTTCTTATAGTAGTTAAGGATTATTAACTGTTTTGTTACGTTGACCCTAACCTAACCTAAACTTAATACCTGTGCCAATCATCTGATATATAAATCCAAGAC
This sequence comes from Pantelozetes paolii, assembly GCA_034687845.1. NCBI lineage: Eukaryota > Metazoa > Arthropoda > Arachnida > Sarcoptiformes > Oribellidae > Pantelozetes > Pantelozetes paolii. The sequence goes on from JAQGAT010000310.1 coordinate 19,670, forward strand.
TGAATCCGATTATAGATTTGTTGATTAGTCTTATCACTCGTTTAGTCAGAAATGTCGGACAAATTTTATTTTTAATATTTTTCTGTTTATTAATTATGTTTTTAATCTCTTTTTCATATGTTTTGATATTATCTACAGAAACAAAATGAATAAAACATTTACTCAAAGGAAAGTTGGTTTCGTTATTAATACAGCACTTAAGGCACTGGGGTTTGGCTTTGACTCTATTTGGATAGCATTTTGGTTAACAATTAATGAGAGTTTGGAAGCAATTAATGTAAATTGAATTTAAAGTCAATATAAATGTATATAATTTTGTTTTCACATAATATTTAGCGGTTTATCCGGTATTTCATTCAAATTAATTGAATTTCAAATGAGTTATCATTTTTTATTCAGTGCTATGTTTAAGGGCTTTAACTTTTTAAGACAGGTTTATATCATTTGACACAATGTTTGCACAAAAGGGTTTAAATTAGTGAAAAAAATGAATAAATTGTTTTTGTTTTGATTGATTACTGAATAGACAATTAAGAGCTTTAAATAAATGCAAAATCTAACCTTACTCAGATTACAATTTATAAATAATGGATTCTTGAATTACAGGCAAAACAAAAATAGGTAATTCCACCCACACCACTGTTGGCTACACTTACCCTTCACATCTATATCTCTATTATTATTTTTTTGATTTATTTTATTATTAAAATTCAAAATAATGAGCAAAATATTTGCTAATAATAGCTGTTTTGCCCCTTATTTTGCAAATTGTGATGAATATATCGGCAAAACTATCCTGAAGCTTCTGTTTCTGAAGACTGAAGTGATTTATTTGATTTAAAATTCAAAGTGAAGTTATGTTTAGTTGTGTTAAACACCAGAAAACAGGTATTAATTATTTGCCAAAAATCTTATCGACTCTTAAAATGAACTTTTGAAGGCATTTCGTGCGAAAATTTATAATCAAAGCAATGATTAAACATATTTTGTATTATCTTTTCGACACAAGAAAAGCCGAAATACTTTAAAAATAGTCTTTTAATGAACACTAAACCAGTTTTTATGTTAATTTTTACGCATTTAAGTGCAAAAACTGTTTGAAATACTTGGCTCTCAATGAACTCTGAAATAACGAAAATTGAAAACTTTTAACACTTTTAAAACAATTGATCTTAAAATAGGTTTACATGTAATTGAAACTCAAAATAATGTTATAAAAAACAGAAACAAAAATTATTATTATTTTTAGAGACAAGCACTTGATTTACTCGTGAATGACAATTATGCACAGCACTGGCAGAGGCACTCTATTGTTGGTCAGGTATTAATAAATATAATCAAAGGCATTGATTACCCGCTAATCCGTTCCACAAAAATAATCCCTGGATTCCTGTAATCACTTCAATCGGTGTCATAACGGTGTTAATGATCGAGAAGACAGAGCTAACGATGCCGAAGACCATAGCGATGGCGATGCACAGGACAGTGAACAGCCAGAGACCAAATGCCATCAGATTTGGATTTTTGGCCAATTCTTGTTTCACTGAAGAAATACAATACAAATGATTACTTCATTATCAAAGCTATTGAACAAAACATTTGATATAATTTTTTGTAATTATTTTATTTCGACTAAAAAACAGATAATTTTCTATTGAATTGAAGACAAATTATTTGTTTAACTGTAAACCAAATAACTGTTTATCTGTTTTGTTGAATGAAATGCATATCGAGTTTAATGTTTTTTTAGAGGGCTTTCAATACTATAAGAGTTTTAGTATAAGACTTGTCTTCAGTTTCGCACCAATTGTTGCTTTGATGACAATATAATTAGCAAAACATAGATTTTGGCGATAAATGGCAATAAACGGCAAATAATTTGTTAATTAAATCATATTTTTTAAGGACTACTGACTTATACGTCAAAAGAAAGTTAACAATTAATTCTTGGCTTTAATTAAGACTCAAATATTTGTGGGAAATCTGGGTTTTACTCAAAACCCCCACAATATGTATCCCAACCCCCAATGACTTTACTGTATATATCAATAATTAATTAATTTATTGATTGGTTTTAATTATTTTTTAGAGGACCTGGATATACAATCAATGCCACAATTTTGAATAGGGGGCAACATATTCATATAATTTTAATTAATATCGATTATTTTCAATATAAACCTGTAGACAAGTGTCCCTGGTGCTATATTTATTGTAGACGTGCAAATGTCAAAGGCCTGTTGACAACAGACAGACAATATGAGTGAAAGTGTTTGACATAAAGAGAAATCAGTTATAAAATCTATATTTGATTTATTGTTTGTGAAAAACAATTCCCTGAAATACCCGTCCCTTCACTTCACTAACAAATAATATTTATAAAGTAATGAAAATATTTATTTTTGAAGACAATTAGTGTGAAATGTGTTATAAATTGTGAATTATTAGTGAAATGTAAGGAAAGATAGCATTAAATAAATAATTGTCAATCAATTCCTTACTCCAAATACCAGTGATTCGGTCCCCAAACCCATAGTTGAGAACTTTTGTCCCCTGAAAGAGACCAAAATATATTTCGCCCCTGAATTTGCCGGAGTCGTCCTCCGAGTCATTGATGGATTGGTTGACAGAAGTGATGGTTTGGTTGAGAAATGCAATTCTGACGGGTTTGGCGACAATCCATTTGTGTGTTGCCAACGATGCAGTCAAAAAGGCCAGACATGCAGTGCATATGAAAAATGTGCAAAATGTGAACACTCTCTTTCGCTGTTCCATTAGTTATAGCACTTTTAGCTACCAGTGCTACACTGTATTTGTCGAGATATCACAATCAATTGGTTCTGTCAGACATTTAAGACATAACTGAAGACTAATTCAAACGAATTGAGTGAAGAAAACACAAAACAAATGCCTTATTGTTATTCAATTCAATGTTAAACACTTTATGGCAGGTCTGTGCCAAACGGTATAAACGGATAGAAATACTGGTGTATAAAGCCATGACATATAACGAAGTAATGGTTGGGTCGTGTCGTTAATGCAATGCTTGACTGCATCAGTGAAAACACCACTGAATGCACACCTGAGCGCAGAGGAGTAGAGAACTCGCACACAATTTACCTGTTCCTGCAGTAGGACTTACCAAACATTCCTGTTTAGCTTAACAATGATATAACACAAAACCCCCTATTCATGCACTCAAACCCCTCTTCACTGACTCTCTTTGGCATTGGTTTGCATTGCGTTTCAATTTTTATGAATAATTGCTTACTTTTTGCTTAACTTTTGATTGCATTTCATTGAATTCATACAAAAACTTGATTATCACTTGAAATGCATTTAAGAAACAATTGAAACAATACTCTCAACAATAGGTTTGAGAAATACTATGAAAAGTATGTTATGATGTGTTGTTTAATAAATATCTGAATGAATGGCGAAAACCATTAAAAAACAATTATTTAATTTACAAATTATGACAATAACTGAAAGACATTTCAAAAAATACATTAAAAATGAATTAAAAAAACAATTTTTGTTTTGTTATCAAAAGATTTGACAAAATTTAAGCAATAATTAAATTATTTCTCTCTTTTTCTGCAATCATTTCATAGTGAGTGAGCGACTGATTCGGGTGAGTCTGGTCTGTGCACTGCCTTCAAGTGCCGGTGCATATTACCGCTCTGTGAGAACGATCGCATACATACGGGACAGGCGTATGGTTTCTCTCCGGAATGAATTCGCTTGTGTTTAGTAAAAGTAGAGAAATCCCCGAAACGGTCAAAACATTGGGTGCAAAAGAAGGGCTTTTCTCCGCTGTGTATACGTGAGTGAGTGGTAAGACTTGATCTCTGGACGAATGTCTTCGTACAAACATTACACTTATAACGACCACTCCTTTTGCTTTCATGACGTCTAAGATGTGCCCGATATCTGACACCATTGAAGAACTGTTTGCCACACTCAGGGCACTGGAAGATCTTGAAGTTTGATATGTAGTTATCTTGAATTATCATCTCTTTAAGAGGTCTTTTCTTGAGTGGCAAATGTGACCAACGATTGCCAAAGTGGTGGATATGTCCGCACTGTTGGGCTAAGGCTTCAAATTCATACATATTTTGGTTTCACTTTTGAAAAACTTTATCAAAACTTTTTGATTGAGAGATGAAATCAATTGAAATGATATGCTCTCAACGATTCATCTTAAATAAGGACCGATCAAAAGGCGGGCCCAACACTAATCTAAAGCACTGTTAGTCTACTGACCACTCGTACTGTATTATCACAGCTAAGAAAGGGCTCAGAATTTGATTATGACTTACTGTTGACCTTAGAATTCAATTATAGGGTTATTGACATGTCGTCAATAGGCCTGGCATTGGACCACTTGCTGGCGCTTATCATCATATGATTCTCATTTAAGTTTATGTCCATTTAAACCATGAGTCACAGACTGACTAACCTGGTTTCTGAACTCTATTGCCTGCCTGTGCCCTATAGGCAGCTTAAGGTGTGATAAGAAGTGATAATATTTCTCATCTTTTATTTAAATAAAATATAAATCATTGGAAAAATCAATTACTATGTCATCAATAACTGGCTATAAATGACAGTTCACTCAATTCAAGTGATCACCAGATTTGACACACGTTTTAAATATTCACTAATTTTTTGATAACATTTGACAATATTTTGCGAAAAGTTTAAGTCAATTACAAAAATAACTATTTTATTGAGTGTTTCCAAAGAATTAAGACTTACTTTAAGTGTCTTTTTGTTAAAATAGCGAAAACAAGTAAAAACGAAACTTTAGATCCCAAATGAGTGTAGATTTAATAGGAGGTGAAATAGGATTGTGCACACGTGTACTCTATTTGCTCCCCGGCCTCCCTGGCCATCAGAGAGCAAACAGTGCTTACGTGCTTTAAAAATATAGAGAAAACATTAAACAAAGTCTAATAAAGTGTGCATTTCATTGAATTCATTGCATTTCATAGCTTGTAATTGATTTGATTTAAGCGATTAGAAAGCACTCATATGTTGGGCCGTTCTCTGAAAGAGAGGCTTTTGTGCGAAAGCGGTGTTTCTCTGTACAAATGATTTTCAATCAATTAGAGATATCATTGATAAGAGATTGCAATCAATAAATAGATTTCAAATATATTTTCATTTCTTTTATTTCATTTCAATTTTGCAAATTTGTGACACGAGTTGCGGCCAAAGGCTAGGAATGGGTTTGCATTACGTGGTGTGCAGTGAAGTTAACCCTTCTTTACAATAGCTATAAAAAACTTGTTATTAACTCTTTTGAATACAAAACACTTCACTCTATATTGGATTTCATTTCAATTAAACCGCAAATCAATTGAATTTGTTTTCAATTTAAACATAACTTCAATTAAATTTCAAAATTAAAAACATTTAATATTGAAATAGAGTTCATAAGCCCTGCACTCAAAACCTTGTCTTCCCAATGAGTAAGTGATTTACACGAGTACTCCGAAGCGGTTATCTGTGATACTGTCCAGTGCTCTCTCATCCTATCTATTGATATTGAATTACAATACAAGGGAAATGGGTTTCAGACCAAAACTGTAACACATTTTGAGTACTGATTTGTATTTATATGATATCGAGTTTGTCTCTTACGGCCAAATGTGTGACAAATTGATCGGCGCTCTGGCCTACCGAAAGGGACATCACCTGCTGTGAGTGCGGAAACTCACTTCAAATGCCTGTTCCGACTTCACTGTAATAACATTAAGTGAAACACTTTTCAAAGTCCTTACAAATGCTATCATCTCTTCTCAAAACGAAAATAATTTTAATCATTGTTTTCTTTCGTTAATATAATTATCTCAGCCTTAATGTCAAAACTCAATGAAAGCACTGTTTGGTCCCTTATTTGCCCCTTATTTTGAAGCCTTAGAGAAGAAAAGTTTAGTTTTCTCTATAAAAATGAAACCTTAATAGTAGTGAAGTGTAAAGCGTTGGACAATATGTCACACAAAAGCCTATATCTGAGCCATGGATTCAATACTTCTTGCTCTAAGAGCCAATCAGACTAAGAGGATGTGACACAAAAAGACGCAAAAGAGTGGTAGTTATTGGCTGTCCGTTCAATGGGTAAGTGATGTCAATGCATCGATTTCTGTCCAAATAAAGTGTTATTAGTATTGAAATTGTATTGAAAATTGCATTTTTCGACCAAATTTTGTACTCAATTAAAGCGAAGCCATAAGTAATCTAAACACAAGTCCTTTGGAAACGGATCCCAAACCCTATGTTTGCAGTTACGAAACCGATGGTCTAAAGCCCTAACTCTTAAGCATTTATATGAAATGTTTGTTCAATTCGTGTTTATTTAAGTAAAAACTAAAACATGACTTCAAATGCTTCAAAATTTTTTAGTTATTATTCAAAATCATATTTTCATTCAATTATTTTCAACTAAAAAGCCATTAATTGCTAAACAGTTAGAAGTTTTCACTAATTTATTATAAAAATGATTTAAATGTTGAGAAATGGATAACAATTTCTACATTTCATACAATTTGCCGGCACTTACACATCAAAACCTGGACACTCAGCGCTCCGATGATATTGTAAAACCTGTGTTCAAGCAATCGGACAGTGAGTCGGAACCCGGGCCTTACCCTACAGAGTGTACCAGTGCCAGTCAATTAACATACTGTGCTTATTCTGACGGCTCTAATGCTGGCATTGATTCAAATATGGATTTTGAATCAATGCCTGCGCTCTTTGGCTGCAATTCTCCAAACTGTCAGTAAGTGTTCATAAAATTACTTTTCACTCATTTATTAAACAAATAAAGTCGGCATTGGTTTTGTAGTTTATAGCTTACTGGGTGGTCAGGCAGCTAAAGCACTGCCAGTCCACTAATCTTCTCCACATTGAGTACTAATTTGAGTACACGATAGAAATTAATGCAAAACATTTTGTCTCCCTTTCCTCAGAAGACCTGAACTTTACAATAGGAGTAATGATATCAAAACCGACAGACTTTATATGCCGTCTGAGGCGACGGAGCCGTCGGCACAGACATCAAAGCATTACTATAGCAGTAATCAAAGCTCATATAATGCAACGCCGATTCAAAACACATCCTTTCCGTCGACCCCTTGCTTTGCACCCCAATCCCCGTCTCAGTCTTACTTTTATGGGTCAAACGCTTATACCAGTGCTTTACCGCACTCTCCGCCGCACTCATCCCCGGCTTCTTATGTGATTCACCCACAGATCCAAATGAGTGCCAGTAATGGTTATCCACAATCTAGTCAATCAGCTCACAGTCCTTATACCTCCGGTTCCTTTATGCCCGAACACGTCCACACTTCGCCGCACTTACCGACGGCTTCAATGAGTGTCAACCTCTCTATGAATATGACAATGGGTTTGGGGTTCAGTAATACTGACTCTCAGCAGCAGATGCAATGGTCGGCCCCGGTATCTAATCATCCAACTCATCCACCTAATTACCCAAACCAATCGCCTGGTGCTCAACCATCCTATCATCACATGCACGCGCCGTCATATATGTCTCCCTCTCCCACATCCTATACATTTACCGCAGAGTTTAGGCCCACTTCAGAGCATATCAGCGCAAGTCTGCCCCCTTTGGAGAAGGAATTTGGAAACCCTTGTAATAATAAACCCATTTCTCAGTCAAACAGTCAAAAGAGTCCAATAGAGCCACCGTTCCAGTCATACCATTGCCATCTCAGACATCACTGCAAAGTGACTAAAAAAGATCAAAATAGCAATCAGTCGTTGCGTTCCGTCTCTAGTCGTGAGAGCACTGATAAAAATAGCGGTAATTTCTGTACAACTAATTTGTGTCGTATCTGTGGTAAGACATACGCCCGGCCCTCAACACTTAAAACTCATTTGCGCACACATTCCGGTGAAAAGCCCTATAGGTATACCTCATCTCTCAATTGCTTTCATATAATTATTTTGATCATTACATAAACTACAGGTGCAATACATGCAACAAATCCTTCTCCCAGGCGGCAAACCTAACGGCGCACATCCGCACCCATAGCGGAGAAAAGCCATTCCGGTGTCCGGTTTGCGAAAGAAGATTCTCTCAGTCGTCGTCCGTTACGACACATATGCGAACCCATTCAGGGGAGAGACCCTACCGGTGCTGTATGTGTAAGAAAGCATTTTCAGACAGCTCTACGCTTACAAAACACTTACGCATTCATTCGGGTGAGAAGCCATACCAGTGCCAGCTCTGTCTCCTCAGGTTCTCTCAGTCAGGAAATCTCAACAGACATATGAGAATTCATACCTAATATTGCATTCAATTTATATCTTATGTCAAAATATTTGTCTTTTTGTTTGAAAGTCAATAAAATTCAAAACATCTCTCGATTTAGTTGTGATTTTAAACAATTAGAGAAAATACCCCTTAATTGAGGAAATCTTAAGTGAATTGAACTTTCACCACTGCTTGTCTTTCAATCCTGTTTTGAAATACATTTTGCTCCGCTTCGGTCTACCCTGAGTACATCTATCATCTGTTTCATACATATCCCTAAGTACTAAAAAATTATAAAATCCTAATGAAATTGAATTAAAATGACTGAAAACTGAAGTTTTATTGAATGAATGATTGTTTTATTAATCATTTCATTGAAAAGTATTTGGAATCCAATTATGTTTAGAAACATCTGAAATACCGATCCTCTCCTTAGGGTTGGGTTCGAGTAGTTTTCGCACCAAATCCTTCACACAATTACTAATATTTGTCTCAACTTTTGACTGAAATTTATAATTTCTTTTGTTTTTGTTTTCAATCATAACCGCCGCTGGAGTTGTTTTATCACCAGTGCTACTACTGAAGGGGTATTCATAGTTTAACATAACGAACAGACAAACCCCTAAACACCAAACATCGCATTTGAAGGGATCGTAGGGTAGTTTTGACTGCACTTCTGGTGGTTTATAAGTAGAGGTTCCGACAAATGTGTTGCTTTTCTTCACATCTCCTGTTTTAGCATCATTTTCAACAAACCTACTGAACCCGTAGTCACACACCTTTGGATTATAAAAAGCGTCTAATAAGACATTGTCTAACTTGAGATCCCTGTGCGCTATCTTATTGTGATGCAAATACTTAATGCCACTAATAATTTGAGTAAAGTACAATTTTGTCTTCCACTCACATAACGGCCCCTTCCTGTCCACTTCATCGATGATACTCTTGTTGGACATGAACTCCATTACAATAAACACTTTATGTTTGGTTCTGAAGATGTCTTCGACGCGAATACAGTTCGGGTGCTTTACGTTCTTAATGATTGACAGCTCTCTCTTGAGGTCGTCTTCAAGTTTGTTGTTCTCGTCGTCCACGTGAACCACTTTAGCAGCAAATGTTGCGCCCTTTTTAAGCACCTTATATACAGTTCCCTGTCCTCCGGCGTCCAATCGCACCAAATCAGAGTAACCTCTATTTTTAAGCACATCCATACCAACAGCTCTAGCTTGGTCATCCTTTGCTTGCTGAGTTGCATCTTTCACTGCTGGTGCTTCATCTTTGGCTCGTTTTCTAACATCTTTGGGTTGTTTTGCATCATCTTTGGCTTGTTTTGCATCCATTTCCACTCAAATATCTAAAATAAGTTTAAAAGTAATCTAATCCCGACTCTTTTGTGTTTAAATTAACACAACAATAGTTTTGATCTAAACATTCAAACAATTAATTAATTTTTATTCAATTTTCAAGAAATGAAAGTTTTGTTTGATTTTTGTTTTCAAAAACAAAAACTTTTAGTGTATTTATGAAAATCATTTCCATAGACATAACAAAAGTCAATTTGTATATCTAAAAGGTACATGCTAATTATTAAACCCCGGATAAAATCCGGATAAAAATGTTTTAATTGTTGTGAAAATTGAATTAAAAACAAATTCAAATCAAACGTTACTTTAAAATAATTCAATTTTCACAACAATTAAAACATTTTTATCCGCATTTTATCCGGGGTTTAATGATAACAATTGTTTTTTAATGGTTTTTGTATTCATTAAAACAAAACAATATTTTGAATACACTTTTCATTCACGCGATTCGTATTTCATTTGAAATAATCTCAACAATTGAGTGAAACATTGGATTCTTATCTCAGATTTAAACTGAAAAATATTCTGGAGATTCTCTGTATTAAAGAAAGGGTATAATATAAAGTGTATATAAAATACAGATACAGCAAACAACCGTTAATTTTAACAACCGTTAGCTTTAACTTATCGTTAATTTTAACCAAATATTAAAACCAAAACCCCTTTCCTATAGATTTAATGTTAATAACAATGGATAACTTTAACAACGGTTTACTTTAACTAATCGTTAATTTTAAGAAATTTTTGAAACTGTAAGAAAACAATTGAGTGATTGATATCCAGGTCTGTGTTTGACACAAACTTTAAACACTATTAACTGTACATTGAATTGACTGACAGTTAAGACATTAGCAAACAATTGATACCAATTTGTGCTTAAACTGCAAAACCGTTGAAAAATTGAATCCATTTTTCATTTAATTTTTTGACTAAAAACACATCAAATGATGACATTTTCAAGACATGAAGACACGGGAAGTGTTTCCTCAGAAGACTAGATCAGAGATAAGCTAAAGACCAAAGAGTACTCCAACAGATGGATAAGTAATAGTAATGTTATTAAAGTATTAATTGATTTATTGTTGAATTGATTGTCATTTCTGGCGATTATTAACATTAAAATCAAATCAACTTTTGTTTTATTATTGAAATAACAAAACATTAAATGAGTTTTGAATTCAATAATAATTACAACTGAAAACACAATTCAATTACCAGTTGTGACCACAAATTGTCTCATATATAGTGTCATAACATTTGTGTAATGACAGGAATCGGTGACTTCGAGGACGTCGTTGGAGGGGTTGATGGTATGGATAGTGGCCTCACATTCCAGGTCTTTGTTTGACAATCAATAGTAATGTTATTGAAGTATAAATTGAATTACTGTTGAATTGATTGTCATTTCTGGCGATAATTAACATTAAAATCAAATCAACTTTTGTTTTATTATTCAAATAACGAGTCATTAAATGAGTTTTTAATTCAATACTAATTACAACTGATATTCATTTCAATTACCAGTTGTGACCACAAATTGTCTTAATTTGTATAATGAAAGGAATCGGTGTTATTATTACTGACAGCAAAGCCCAGGGTTTGTATATTTGCGTCAATTTTGGATGAAATTTGATTTACTCTTCATTTAAGGCATAAAACCGGTTCTCAAGTCCGTTGCCAAAGAAGGCCTTAAAAAGGGGTACAAAATAGTTGTCTTTATGGATGGCTTTCAAAGTCTATTGAATTGGAAGCCAATTGTGGTTCACTTGAGTGACTTCGAGGACACCATTGATAAGGTTTTTGACAACACTTTTAAAAACACAATTGAATTGACTTTTTATCTGTTCCTCAAAGGCCTTGTTTGGCGGCTGTGGCCGAGAAGTACAAGAAACGCAATCAAATCTATGGCTAAACATCGGAAGCAAACTCTTTTCTATCGGTATTCAGAGTCTGGTTGTCGTCGGAGGGGTTGACGGTATTGAAAGTGCCCTCAAATTCCATGAATTCTTTAACAAAAAAGGTTTTGAACTAAAATTCAAAGTTTTATTAATTTGTATTCAATTTTATAACACTTTTTAGACAACAAAATCGGTTTCAAAATTGTCTGCATTCCCGTCACTATTGAGTGGTTCGGTGGCACAGACACCACAATTGTCGGGATATGAGTGACCATCCAATCAGTGCGAGACTTATCTCCGATGCAATCAAACATATCTTCAATTGTGTTGATATTTAGTCCATTGGAGAGGAATTCTATGGACAGTTTGCCTCCGCTTTTGATATCGTATTTGGCAGTCGTATGGCAGTGAAAGCCATTGAAGTCTAATGGTGTGAATACCTCTGTCTTTTCATTTGTCAAACTTTGTCTCAATATCTGAGAATCCGATTCCACTTTCACTTGGATTTAATGATGATATCAAAGGTCACACTATTTCTAATGTTATGTCAATGGCATTAGAGTCTGGTTGTCGTCGGAGGTGTTGACGGTATTGAAAGTGCCCTCAAATTCAATGACTTCTTTAACAAAAAAGGTTTTGAACTAAAATTCAAAGTATTATTAATTTGTATTCAATTTTATAACACTTTTTAGACAACAAAATCCGATTCAGAATTGTCTGCATTCCCGTCACTATTGAGTGGTTCGGCGGCACCGACACAACCACTGGTGTCGACAGTGCTCTCAATAGCACTGTTCACTCAATGGAAGGGTTGACAAACCGATGGACACTAAATGCAAACACACTTTTTGTTTGCATTGCATTAAGACTTCAATTCAATCCAATGGAAAGGTATGTCCGGAATGTCGACAATCATTGGTCACTAGAAAGAGATCCGACTCTTCGTGTAATGTTGTGGTCATTGGGAACGATGTTATTCTCGAGAAGAATAGGATTTCCAATAATATTATCAATGATTTGAAGATTAAATGTAAATTTGAGTCCAAAGGCTGTGAAGAAGTCACTGAATTTGGTTCACTGGCCTCACATCTGAAGAGCTGTTCCTTCAGACTGTGCTCTGATTGTGGTGTCGATGAAAGCAAAGCCAAAAAACACAAGTGTGTGGAAGTATTGAAGACATTAAACCATGAATTGAAGAAAAAGTTGAAAGAAATCTCAAAAACATTTGAAATAAAAGACAAAACTATTTATAATTTAAATCAATTAAACACAGAGTTTAAGGAAAAGATTGAAAAACAGACCAAAGAATTGGAAATTAATTTCAATTCAAATAAGGATTTGAATCAAAGATTGAATGAAGTGTTAAAAGAGTCGCAAATAAAAGACAAAACTATTAATGATTTAAACAAACAATTAATTGAAATGAAAACACAATTGAATGCATTAAACGATTGCAAGAATCAGTTAAAATTCAATTCCCCTTTTGTACCCAATTATGTAAAGTTTGGCACTTATAGCACAAGTGTCGCACAGGTATTGTGTAATAATGAAGGGATAAAACTGATCTCTATTTCTCCCAATAATAATGAAATAAAATTCAAATATCAAATTCAAATACCTTTCCCTGAAATACAGGAATTTAAATATTTTTTCAATTCTCAATGGCTTTTAATTTTCATTAAACCCGATCACAATAAGTGTGAAAGACTAAGAGATATGTTATATTTGAGACAACAGTTCAATGATTTCAGATATAATGGTTTGACATTTGATGTTGAGTCCAATGGTTTGTAATTCAATTTATTTATATATTCAAACAATTTATTAATTATTTTATTGTTTTTCAGAAATTAATAAACAATTTATTAAAATTGCATTCAAAGGCAAAGTCGACGATAAATTCAAAACAGATTTACTGAAAGCCATAATAAATGCCAATAAAAACTGTCTTATTAAAGGAATTGATGGCAACAGTGCTCAACAACTGTTTAATGGTGTATAAGAAGACAATACTATGGATACTGTCAGTCAGTCTTTGAGTGACTTTTCATTTATGTTAATGTCTTTAAAATTAATTTTAATTATTACTGAAAACAAACCAAAACTTCATTTAAAAGACATTGAAATCAATTTCACATTAATTACTCATTCATTCAATAGATTTCAGTTATGTGTCCACTGTTTGTGTGTTTGTTGTAATGAAACGATAGATTATTTGCTAATTATTATAACATACAGTAATATCAATATACCAGGTATATAATATAATATGACTCAGATTAGTTTTCCTCTATCAATATGACTCAGATTAGTTTTCTTCTATCAGTTGGCAATTCCCTTTCATTTTTACAATTTATAGTCATTTTCGTATTCAGTAATAGATTAATAGGAAATACGTTATTTCTCTCTTACCTTGGTCAACTCGTTAGAGAAGATGCTAAAGGAATCTCTGACTAAAATACTCATAAAATTATATAAGAAATATATTACCTTGCTCAGTATATCAATTTGACATTTAAACTATTAATGTATATTTCAATACAAAATAAATTTTAACAATTTATTCAATACTTTGTTTTGAAATCAAATAAATTTTAAAATAAATAAAATTTCAAAACTTATGTCTTATTTGTTGAACCGATTTGTGACCCAAATATCTATCGATAAAAACAGTTTTAAACACTTTTAACGATAACTCAAACACAAAGTCTTTCATTCATTTAAATGTTTAACAAAATTATGATTAGTTTTTGAGTTAATTATATTAAATGACAAATAAATGGAAATTCTTATCACTTATTGAAACTTACTTTTGGCTTATATTTCACAAAATTAGGGGTATTTTCATCGGAAGGGGAATAAAACCTATAATTAAGTTGAGTTTAGATTTTAAAAGATATTTTTAAAACTTTATTATTTAATTGTTATTAACTTTAATATCAATAATAATAATCAATCGTTTGTTTCATATATTCAAATGTTTTCTTATATTTTCACTTTGTATAAGAAATTTCGTCAAAAATTTGTACAAATATTTCAAAAATTTTAAATTAATTTATGTTTTCATTATATTTTGCATAAAATTACTTCAATATTAATAATAATTAAATGAATTTATTAATGATTTTTAATTAAATATTTCAAATAAAACGATGAAATTATGTCTAAAATATTGTTTGAAATTAGTGCCACAAATGAGAAAACACACCAAGGTTCATATCCATCACCAGATTTTTAATTCAATTTTTTCAATAAAATTTGTTTTTCATATATTATATACGGAAATGAGTATAACATACAGAGAAATGATTTGTATTATTAATTAATGTCTAAAAAAGTTGTATTTGTTTTCACTATTATTTGTTACAAAAAGATTTCTTATCAATCATTCATTCAAATTGAAAGCAGCGATAAAAAAGACATCAAATCTTGTGTCTGATTCACACAAAACATAAAAACAATAAGTTTTTCGTTAAATTTTATCTAATATTTCATTTAATGTAAAAAACAACCAATGTCATTTCAATAATAATAATGATTATTATCATCACATAAGTCATCACTCGTTTTCGTTTCTCAATCTTTGAAATTATCGCCTTTTCCTCTAAACCTCTAAGTGTTTAGTCATTTGTTTTATACAAAATGTAATCAAATTTAAGGCGATTTTCAATTCAATAAAATTTAATTTAAATACTCGTATTTGAACTTAACTTTTGTCTCACAAATACTGTATTACAATAACAGTTACAATAAAAGTAATTAATAATAGTATTAATGAATATTAAAAAAAAAATCAAAACATTATGTAAATTCTTGTCTATAATTCCGGAGCACTTGTATTGTCAGACCAACTGATCTATCAATTGATAGATATCTCTACAAAAATATCTCTGAATTTTCACTTAATCTCCGAAACGGTTTGCTTTGCTTTTTATGAATTGGTTTTTTCAATAACTATCACTAAATCGAGAGAATAATCGTTGAACTCGTCATGAAGTTAACGATTAATACGAATAAGACTTTAATCTCAACTAATCTTTCAATAAATCATTGATTAAATTGGTTTCAAATAATTTATAATTAAATAAATAAAAATAGATTTGAATGTAAACTAAGAGAAAATTATTTATAAATAAATTGCAGGAATTAAATGATATTTTGTAAGTGTTTTGTATGCAATGTTATGGCAGTCCTTGTAATCAATGCTATAATTGTCAATAATTTAGTTGAGATTTAAAGGCTTTTCCGTATTTTTACAATTGTTTGTTGTAATCACTGATCAGTGTTTCAATCGATTTGTTTAAAACCAAACAATTAGTAAAAAAACTTGTAATTAATTTAAAAATAAATAATTTAAACGATTTTTAGTCACAATATTTTGATTTGAAAGCAAAACCATTGATAAAAATTGAACACAAATTGAAAAAATAAAAGTCAATTAATATTAACGTTAATTAACTCATCGTTTATGGCATTAAAACTAAAACTAATTTTTCATTATTCTTATCAGAAGAGAAGACTTTAAAACAATTTTTCAGTTTTACAATAGTTTTAAATATAATTTACATAAATTGTGAACTTAAACCATAGAGTGCTTCAAAGACTATGAGATTCAGTCATCGCTAATCATATAATAATAATAATAATGAAAATAACTGTCAATTAGTTGTAATTCGAGGCAACAGTGCTCTCCTGTTCGCTATGTTATCAAAAAAGAGCCGAAAAATTGTATGTTTAGTCAAATATTTCTTTACAAAAGGCACTAATTTTTTATATAATAATCGTTAAAAACATGCATTAAATGCCTATTCCTTTGATTTTCGATATTAAAGGCCGGATTGGGTTTCTGTCTCTCCATTCAAATCATAATCAATATAAACATCACTATTGAATGAAATGCTAACAAATAGT
This sequence comes from Pantelozetes paolii, assembly GCA_034687845.1. Taxonomy (NCBI): domain Eukaryota; kingdom Metazoa; phylum Arthropoda; class Arachnida; order Sarcoptiformes; family Oribellidae; genus Pantelozetes; species Pantelozetes paolii. The sequence goes on from JAQGAT010000310.1 coordinate 36,130, forward strand.
TAAATAGCAGACAAATAGCTCTACGGTTTGAGTTCAGTTGGATTTATGCAAATGTTTTCAAATGTTTTAATAAATTAATAGTTTTTTTATTAACAATAATAACCCTTAGAATAGATTTTTCTGTATTTTTATATCATAATTGAATTTTTATGTTATATTTCTTTTAATACATAAAACAATTTGTCTCCAAATGCCCTAAAATTTCAATATTTTGTTAAATTAGATGTAAATCTCTGTACAGTTATGTATAAAAACAATGAGAAATCGCATGAAAAACAAAAAATAAGAGAAAAAATAATATAATATATAATAATAATAATAATTAATAATAATATTTGTAATAATAATAATAATAATTAATAATAATAATTGTAATAATTGTAATAATAATGACATCAAAATAATAGGGAATAAGAGCTTAAAATTGGGAATAAAATGAAAAGTTATTTATAGGAAGAGAAACGAAACAAAAATCTGATTAAAGAATAAAATGAGAGAAAAATATAATAATAATTAAAAATATGAAACAATTTTACAAATAATAATAAACTTATAAATGATTTGAAAAATAAATGTTAAATAATGTTAACAATAATTAATTGTATTTGTCTTTTGATGTTTATGTGCCATAAATAGTGAGCAGTTTTTTCGGTACAAATATTTTTGTATTTTTTAGTTTTATAATTGTATTTAAAAACTATTTTTCAATTAATATTCACTTAATATTCACTCGTGTTTTGTGGATAACAATTCTTTTCACACTTTAGTCTCACATAAATCTTTTCCCTACCGTTCCCTTCTCTTCCGCATCACTAGTGTATCAGAAAAAACTTGTTTTAACTTTTTTTTACAAATTCAGTCGAGAAAACAGTTTTTATATCTTTTTTTCAATAAAATTTAACGCAAACTAACTGTTTGTCCCAATTATAGTGAATTTTTAATGTAATAGTTATAAAATGAAGACTCAGTTCAGAACCCAATCCCACCTCTGCTTCAAATAACAATTGAAAATCTATTTTGTGTCTCAAAAAAAAGTTTTTATGAATTGATGAACAAATGATTTGCGATTTTAATGAATAGATAAGTTTGTGATGACTGACAGAAACAAAAAAAAACTATAAATTGATAACAAATTAATGAGTTTTTCAAAAAGAGTTGTTTTCAAGAGTGAAGACAGTAATGAAAGAAATGTTACAATAATTTCATATTTCATTCAATATTTTATATTTTCTATATTCAAAGCGATATTTAATTAAAACGTTTGTAATATTGAGAGAAAAGTCAATAATTAATTAATTATTAGTTTTTTTGTCATATATTATGCAAAACTAAAAACAACTAAAACAGGAATTTTCTCCTAATTTTCCATCAAAAACACACTTCAGTTGTAATTAAACTCAAAATTCAATTACAATTACATTTGGTGTGACTTTTAATAGTCATTGAAAGTCATTAGAAATTAACAAAAAGTAAAATAAAATAATAAAAACTAAAAATTAAAAATAAAATAATAAATTGTTTGTCAATAATGTCATCAAATAATCATAATATCTATAAGTATTGTAAAGAGTAGTATCAAAGGCTCAGTTCATAGCGCAGTCATGTTTTCATGTGTAAAATGTATACATAATTTGTATTTAATATCAATTAATATTAATTATAATAATAATAATAATAATAATAATTAAAATTTCTTACTTTTGTTTATATCACACAATAATGAGGTCTATATTTATAATAACTTTTTTGTATTAATTGTTTAATAATATCTTAAATTGTATTTCAAATCGTATTTCAAATTGTATTTCGTTTTTAAATATATTTTGTTTTTATGGAAAAATTTATATTAAATCTCATTTTGTTATACATTTTTCACTGAATATAAAATTTATATAACTTTTGCTAATAAAACAATTTTTCATTTTTTTCTGTTGACTTTAAAGCCTAACCCAACCAACCCTTCAATCGAAGCACTTATATGTCGTATAAAAAATGTTTAGTAATTGTCTATAAATATAAATAATTTATTCTTTTGTCTGAATTCTCGGATTAAATAAAACTCAAAGTAAAACAACTGAGAGATTGAGAGCCGAACAGCACTTATACCTCAGAAGTGTTGAATAAAATTTGTGAATAATATTGAAATTAATTTAAAACTCAAACATTAGTTTCCGAAATGAGAAGCGCTTTGATTACAATCAGTGGTCGAGTGCTTATAAAGTTGTGTTGTTTTTAGTAAAAGTCAATAAAGAGTTTGAATTAAGTCTTAATACAGTCAAACCTGGTTTTCGGACTCCTTTGTTTTTGGACTTCCCTGGATATTATCCCTCAATTTCTAAACCAAAAGCCACTCTCATAGACCTTAATGTAAAATATACCTTGATTCTATCCCTCTCGTTTTTATCCCTCCCTT